>APFE030012821.1:0-50243 GCA_000404065.3 Pinus taeda
GGATTGTCATTTCCAACGCAAACCATAGTGTAGGGATTGTCATTTCCAACGCAAAACATAATATTGTTGAATCTCGCCACCGATCAGAAAAGAAAAGGATGAGGAAAAAGTGATTGCAAGAAAATATACGTTGTAAAAAAAACAATAATGATGTTGAATCTAAAATGTAAAATTAAAGAAAAATATCTCTAAATATTTGGCTTCGGCTGATGGAATGAAACCAAAGGTGTTCGACTCAGATGTCTTATTTAGGTCTGTTCTACCATTCATTAAAGTAGACACACACAAAAATGCTAATGACCATTAAAACAAGAAAATGCGAATGACCATTAAAACAAGAAAGAGTGATAGAATTTACAAGAGATGAATGTGCATGTAACAAATACCTTAGCATTTCATATTTTAGAAGTACAAGCATCATTATTAAACAATAGTCACTATTACAGTCATGTGGGAAACACAACACTGCACGGAGCAATAGAAAAACCAAGATCGAGGAGGATGGTGCATATTTTAGAAGTACAAGCACCATTATTAAACTATAGTCACTATTCCAGTCATGTGGGAAACACAACACTGCACGGAGCAATAGAAAAACCAAGATCGAGGAGGATGGTGAGTGATGATGATGTCGCGAATGCCAAGCAAGTGAGAAGCAAGAAGGATTTATCCCGGGAGCGTATTGAATCACATAGTTGAATTAGTTTGTTTTGTATTTTTGTTGGCTGTGGCTTACCTATATTTTGGTTAACTTGTAGTTGCTACATTTATGAAAAAATCTGGGGTTGATTGACTCCGACCCCATTGCCCACTAGCAAGGCCTAGCAAGGCTTAACCCCAATGGCTTCAGGCAGAATGGACCCTGTCAGTTAGTTTGTTTTTGTTTTTTGTTGGCTGTGGTGTACAGATATTTTGGTCAATGGGTGGTCGCTACATCTACGGGAAAATTTGGGCTAATCAACCCCAACCCCGCTGCCCACTAGCAAGGCCTAACCCCAAGGGCTTAGGGCATAATGGACCCTGTGGTGTACAGATATTTTGGTCAATGGGTGGTCGCTACATCTACGGGAAAATTTGGGCTAATCAACCCCAACCCCGCTGCCCACTAGCAAGGCCTAACCCCAAGGGCTTAGGGCATAATGGACCCTGTGACCTCCAGAACCGCTAGGCACTGATTTTGACCAGCTGAACTAACCTTTGGAGCTTATTGAATCACAGAGTTACTCGGAAAACTATTTGCATAAAAACTTTGGCCAACGCGGAATTAGATAGTTTTCTGTGTTGATGTTTAAAAAAAAAATGGAAGCTTTCGGCTAATAAGAATTCAGCAAAATAAATGCATGATCTGATGGTCTAAGAGTGTCGATATTCACCTTTGATGCATATATCATACAACATAATTGAGCAATTTTTGAATTAGAGAATCTCACCGGGCTATTTTGAATTCCTTTTGGATTAAAATTTTGTGAACAAAACCGCAAAAGAAAGCTAGGTGAATATCATACATTGTTTTGTTTGTTTGAATTGTGTTTACTATTCTTGTAAATTATTTACTGATAATTTTGGGATTGTTTTGTTTGCAGGTGGGATTGTTTTGTTTGCAGGTATGATTGAGGAGAAAGATTTACAGATTTGATCAGGAGATGAATTTTTTTTGGGAGGAGTAGCAAAATTTGCCTCCAGAACTGGTCTTTGGATGGGTGATCAGAATAAGTGAACCTTCCTTGAATCTATTTAGCGAATTTTCAAGAAGATTCAATTTTATTTTTTAACGTAAAGTCATTGAACAAGAACTAAGTTCGATCAATTCTGAAATCATTATATGAGATGACAAAATGTAATGTAAAAAGGGTGAGATCGATACCTATATTTTAGAGGAATGACGTTGTTCTGGAGGCCGAGAGTTGTAATGAGGAGAATTGGGAAAATAAATTCCATGTAAATATTTGGTAACTGTGGAACACTTTATGCTTTTTAAGTTTGCTGATTTGGTTTGATCCATTCTAATATTATTTATAACAATCATATGATTCCATAGTTGCTTCTTTTGATCGTTTTATTGGTTCTTTGTGATTTGACTTCAGAGTATCAGGAAGATAGTCCTAGTGTTGTTATGTAATTTTATTTGATGAACAAATAATAAATTTATTTGCATTTGATCTTGATTTTGATCTGGACATACATTTAATTTGAATTCCTGCGGTTTGATTCCAGGAGTTTAGGTTGTAATTGATGTAATTTTTATTCGGATTAAAGTAACATATATTTTGTAAGAGTGTCGAAAAAGTTTTTATGTTTTGTCATTTATTGGGTTGATTCATAAATGAATGATGAAACATTATTTAATCGGTTAACATGACAACTGTCTTTTCTCTTGCATTTTTGGTCGGATAACTATTGACCAATTAGCATTAGTGAGTTAGGTCTTACTGATGCATGTCCTTAGGTAATTTTTTATGATTAATCATTTAAAATGAGTCTTGTTTGATATGTCTTCAAGTTGAACACTTACATTTTCGTAGTTTTCCTATTTTATTTTTATCATCAAGAAGTATTATCATATTATATATTCATCATTGCACTTTTAATTAGTGATATGTTTTTATTTGAAAATTTGATAAATATTATATATTCATCATTGCAATTTTAATTAGTGATATGTTTTTATTTGAAAATTTGATATAATATACATTTATCGTCATTGCTAGTTGCATTGTTTCTTAATATTTATCTTATTAGGTATATTGTGTATCATATGTTTTAGTAGGTTAATTAATTTGTATCATATTTTAATTAATCATTCAACTCATAAAATAAGTTAACATTAATAATAGCTTTACATTAATTATAGGATAAAATTTTTGTTTTTCCCTTTGAATGAGGAAGAGGTGAAAGGCTAACAGAGTAACGAGGGAGACCACACCAAATAATTACAGCTATTTGGTCTGGGTCACTTCTCTCTTGTTAACTAGGCTACGTAAAACCTATGTCAATATTACCATAACGATTTTGTGAGGTGGGATGCAATCTTTGCAATCATGAACTTTTATAAGATTAGGCGTACACCACCTGGAATGATTTCCTAGCTAAATATGATGGCGAGAGTTCAATCCATTTCAATTAGCCACTCTAGTCATTACTAGCCTCTACCATCCATTAGCATAAGGTTTATATTGTGGTTTTTGGATTCTATTCTATTTAGCTTCTTGGTTTTTTTAGTTTTTCATGTCAACAACATCTACCTCTTCCACAAATTTTCATTTTGAGTTATAGTTGAGAGGTCCATGGATGGTTTTCCACTGGTAGTTAGATCTCCATTGATTATTGTCCCATGTGGTCTCATATTAGATTTTTCCGCCTTGGCTTTCTCTTTCATTACATGAGTAACTATTCCCTGTGGTGGTTGGAGTTGTTGGGGTTGGTGTGGGCACTATAGACCAACCATATCTATTGCTCAATGGGCAGCTAATGTGTCTACAATTTCTTTCTAGGCTCCAAATTATCCACGCATTAGGGATTAAAATGAGTTTGTGGAGGAAGAAATGAGATTGGAAGGTTGGTTTCTTTCAAATGATGAAGTGAATAAAGAAATGAAGCCCTGGGTTCCTTGCACTAGTAATAGTAAGGCCCACATTACCAAATGCTACAAAATATTGGAACCATATTGGTATATTAAAACTCTTGTGGGTAAGGTATCATAGGGAAGAAGTAAGGCCTATTAGGAGATTCTCCTCCAATTAAATGAGCTATGGCTTGAAATTAAAGTTATTGACAACAACCTTTCAATCCTAGCTAAGAGGATCCATAGTGTAGAGTTTGTAGACTCTAGGCAAACTCTAGGAAAAACTTCTCACAACCCTTCACCATTTCCGCATATATATATCTATTCCTTCATATAGATATCTAGCACACATGTGTTCTTTGATTTTTGAATCTCTATTACTTCCTCTAAGTCTAGTTCTAGTTATATAAATAGTCTTAAATCTCTAGATAGTTTCATTTCGAATGACATTTCGAAAGATTATTTTATCTCTAATAAGGCAGACAAAAGACCTATAAATTTTCTACCGGTCTAGTTTTCCTAGTGCCATGCTAGTAGATCTAGCTTCTATATAGGAATTTTATTCTATTTAATATGAAATCTGAACTAACACACACGATTAACTGGAACTCAAGTTTTTTTAGAGAAACAATGTTATCATCCCCCATCTAAATTCACTTCTTCTGTGTGACGTATTTAAATGAGCAATGAATGTATCTTTATAATTGCTTCAAACTTTATTTGTTTGAGCATTTCTAGAAACAAACTTATACCTTACTCATATAAAATATAAGAAATTTCTTCTTTTATTTATATAAAAACAACTTATACACTTAATATTAAAAAAAATGAATATTTTATTTTTATACTTGTAAAAAACTATAATATAATATTAATTTTTTTCCCTACTTATAATATTAATATAATTAGATGTTTTACATTTTAAATATCTATTCCACAAAGAAAAACAATCTAGATAAACTTGGAAAATTAATAAAACATTTTATATATCCCTTGAGTGTATTTTACATATTTATAATTTAGAGATGATTTTACATTTTGAATATCTATTTCACAAGGAACAATCTAGTAAACTTGAAATGTTATATATTTATATATCCTTTGAATGTATTTTTACACATAATTTATATTTTATATATTATATATTATATTATATATATTTAATATTTTAATATTTAATTTTTTAGCCTTCCAAATTTTATATATAAATAAAAAAGCGAAACTTTTAATGGAGAATACTTATACTATCATTTATAAAATTTATTTTCGCAAAGTAAAGTTATTATATTTAAATTGGTTTACCATTACAATAACGTGGGCATACATTTAAACTCAGACAAAATATTGTGAACTAGTAAATACAACCCCTTCTCCACGTACGAACAAAACACCAAATCATATTTGAAGGTAAGAGCACGTATGCCAATATTAAACCCGACTCTTCATCAGAACTAATTCAAGGCTATAAATAATACCGTATTTATTAGAAATTTTGATATAAATTATATTAAACATAATATATTTGGAATCTAATTCGGTAAACGATCAACCTTTATAATCTGAAATAGAAATATGAGATAAAAATATTAATTGAAATCGCTACATATTTGGAATCTTCGAATGAAAAAGAAAGCACATATTTGGAATCTAATTTCGTAAACGATCAGCGTTTATAATTCCAAGAAAGCATAAATTTAATAGATTTGCAAACTAAATAGGTCAACGATAAAAATCAATAATCACAAGAAAGCACAGTACATGTGATATCTTTTAAATATTAGTATGATATGTTTTAACAAATACAAGTTATGTCAAACTACAATACATCAAAATTTTCAAATTGCTCAACGTGCATTCACATTAGAACTGCAAAATTATAGCTTGTCACATAGTTTATGGTTAAGAGATATCGTTTATGTATGTATAGTTTGAATTAAATTTTGTAGATTTCTAGTTTGGCTATTATTATTTGATTATGCATTATAAAATCTGGATCATTTATTGAGATGTATAATTAGATTTTATAAATTTATAATTAAGTATTATAAAAGATTTAAAAAAATTTATAGATTTTTAAATAGTTTTTAAGATATAATGAAATTTTATGAATTTATGTGAATTAGGGATTAATTCTAAATGTTAGTTTTGAAGCATATATTAGTTTTTGAGAGCTAAATCTATTGTAACTTTTTAATTAAAGCATATGTATTTTTTTATAATAACATTTTATAAAGATCTAAAATGTTTTAGAGCCTATGTATTATCTATGAGTTCATAAAATATAATTAAGGTATAGTTTTTTATTGTTGATTTTGATTAATGGTTTAGACAAAAAAACCTAATCTTATTGAGATTAATTCGTGAATATGGAATCATACTCTACTCGTATGGTATTCACTCTATAGGGGATATGTGATGGTGTAAGGCATGATTTATGGCATATTACACTATTAAATATTTTTTGGAGATAAAGTTAGGTTTTACATCACAAATGAATTATTTGAACTAGGAAACCCATTCCTAGTCTGTGCGGTCATTGATATTAGTTCCATATTCCTCTCATATAGTAAAATTACTTGTACAAGGCTTATATTATGGTGTGTTTAGTTGATACAAAAAATAAGGAATGGGACTACATCCATCCATTCCATCGCTAAACTGTAGCTTGGTTTATAAACATGTGTTATTATACCGAATCCTTTAAATTAATCCCATATTCTTCTCATATGGTTCAATTATTTCTATAAGGTTGTATCATGATTGAAGGCCCTTTCCTTTGTTAATAAGTATGAAAATTATGGAATGGGGTTTACATCCATGTCTTTTAACCCTAAATGATGCCCCAAATAATAGATCCAACATGTAAAACTTCAATATCACATGTGTGGTTAATAAGCACAAAAATTATAGGTTAGAAGCTAGATCCTTAACAGGTATCCCTAAAACAATAAATTTAAATGGGATTGGTCCTAAATATAAAGGTGAGTCCTAAATGATGATGTTTAGATCTATTTTCTGATTAAGTAATACTTGTGGTTTTGTGCCTCTCAATTCAATGAGTACTCCATGTAATTTTGTAAGTTGTATTAGTAGAACCCTTGAAACATAGTGATTAAGCCTTCTTTAGTTCACTTCAAGTATGATGAATGGTTGGTTACTAAGATTTATTTGACACCCTCGTCCTTTTATCCATTGGTCCTTTACTGACACACTTCCTTGGAGCTTTCTGCCTTGGAATCTCTTCCTTCTTGGGAGGATCCTTCTTAATATTCTCATATGCCTCTCATCTCATTTTGTCCTTGGGTTAACACATTACTTAAAATTTCCCTTTTGTTAAGGGTGAGTGCCCCTTCCTATTTGTTTTCCCCTTTTACAATACAATTTCCTTCATTCTCCTTCTTCGTGTAGCTCCCACCCACTCTGTTGGGCAGAGGTGTTTGATTTTGGGTCACTTGTTCATTCTCATTCCCATTCCATTCCCTATTTATGTCATGCAACTATCATTTTCCGCTTACATTGCCTCTCTCTTAGCATCTTTTTCTCTCCATTTCTCCTTCTTTCGCATCCTATCCTTGTCTTCTAGATGCTCAGGGTCAACCTCATCATTAATTCCTGTCCTTTGGTTGATAGCTTAAGGTTGTATTAACTTGAGAAACACTGCATATCTTCTTCATATTTACCATGTTGTGAAATCTCATCTCCAATGGGACCTTTTTGGGCCAACTTGGGACATATATTGTTAGTATCTTTTAAACAATTAGTAATAATATCTCCTCGATCCTTATTCTGATTCCGATTGATGGGCTACTTGCAAGTTCTTGTCTTGTGTAGGGCTTTACCCAAGATGACTTCTTCTAAGCTGGAACCATTCATTATCCCCTCAATATTTTAGTCAACTCACAAAAATGTTGCCTTGTGTTATCATGTTTTATATTCTATAGCTATAAAGACACTACCATCTTTCCAATATATCCGTCCACTTGCCTTTCGCTTCTTATTCTCATTCCTTTCTCTCTATAATTATCATTTTTCTTACTTCCTTCCCTTTATCCTTTCACCTTTTTTTTCTTCCCCCCATTGTCTCTCTTCTAGATTGACATTGTTTCTTCCTTTATTACTTTTGTCATTCTTCTTGAGCAATACTTCCTACTATGATCTTGCTATTTCCATGAGACTCACATTTCCAACACCTTTCATTACCTTTGCACATCAACTTCATCATTTCATGCACTATCAATGACATTGAACTTGGAATTTCTTCCTATGATCCCATTTCTAGTTGATCATGTGTGTTTTCACCTTTCAACACCTACCTTTCTTCTCTAAAATTGTTGCTTATTTTCTCTCTTTCTTATTTAACTACTTTCATTCACTTCCTCTCTCCCTAAGGACATATAGTGTTATCCTTGTGTTACATTTGGGAAGTTGATAACATCTATAGTTAAATCATTCCAGCGCCCCTAACCTTATCCAAGAAAAGCTTTAAACACTTTGATTTGGAAGGTAACTTTGACATCGTGAGAAGTGAAAAGAATTTTGTATAGAATGAGATCATGTCAAGACGGGTACAAAGGTTGTGGGGAAGATCATAGAACATGCATTCCATGATACATATTTAATAAACTATACAATAATTGATAAACTATGGCTTACACAAACATTTAAAGTTTATGAATAATGCTAATTTGAACTCTAACAATAAATAAATACGCCATATATTTTTTAAAATTTAAACAATTAAATTATCCCTTTGTATTTTCTTTTTCATATAAAACCTCAAAATTTATCATTAATTAAATAAAACACAATAATTGATATGAAATCAAATAAAACCTCCAAATTTTTCATTATGGAAAATCAATGACAAAAATTATTTTAGAGGTCAGCGAATAAAACTTCAGTTTAAATTAATGAATACATGTATCAATCGAATACACAAATTAAATATCGATTAGTAATATTAGCATTTGGGGGAGACCAGTACACCAATAACTATATACTGAGAAAAACTTGATATACATGGACCAAAAGATAGAACTAATCACCGAATATATGGGCATAAACTAGTTCAAAGTTGTAACATTTTCTTAGAGACAGTCACATAAAGATGGTTCGTGACTAAAGCTTAGTTTAATGTTTAGGTGGAAGAAATGTATCGCTGCATAAAATATATTGGAAAATTTACAGAAAAAAAACAAAGTGAATTAAACAAAAAGCATCCATAAATGGACAAGCTATTAAAGGAAGCTTCTGGAAAACAATATTCACAGAAAAGGAAACGAGAAACTTTCTCTCCTCAGCAGAGCATTTTGAGGTGTAAGTAAAGGAACCTTCTTGAAAAAAGTAATCACAAACAGTGACACGAGGAACCTTTTCTTCTCAGCACCGCATTTTCAGCAAGGAAACATCCATTTCACATTGCAGCATTTTCAGTTCGCTCCAATTCTTCCAAAAGCTCCTCAAACAGCAGAGAAATGGTATTACTAGATTTCTGATTACTAGCGTTGTTGTCGCTGAAGGCAGGAAGCAACAGAGAATAACTCTTCTGAGCCTCAACTGGAATATTACTCTGTATTACTGGAAGCTTGAGAAGATGATCCATAAACGTGGGATTGCAAGAATTTTAAGAATTCGTGAGCACCGAAGATAGAAAGGGGAGGGTACTGAACGGTGCATTAATTACTGCTCTGTGCGCTTTGGGCTTCAAAAGCAAAGATGACATCTTCTCGGATTCTTTAGAGACACTGCCAGCGGGAGGCATTGGCATTCCTGTGAACTTGTGCACCTTCGCGCGGAAATTGTATAGGCCTGTCACCACCACTGTAACGGAACTTGCCTTCGAATCTCTGGGCCTTTTTTTATTTTTCCCTGAGTTATGGTTGCTGCTGCTGCAACTACTGCCACTAGGAGGCGAATTTGCCCCCGTCATGTTTAGATCCCACGGTTGCATTTTCAAAACTGACCAATTGGCGTTCGTTTCACAGCCTTAATCTCCACTAAGGTACCCACAGGATAAAGCTAACACCTCATAGGAGTCCGGAGACTACACAGAAGCTCAAACGCTGTGTTGAGTGCCATGGGTGATTATCAGATTTATAGAAAATTTCCTGGAATCCTGGTCTTCAGGAAGCTGTGACTGCATAAACAAATGAAATTATGAAGGGACCGGAATCATTTCACGTTACGAAAAAAAAATGGAAAAGAAAAATGAAGAGTTAACGTACGCAAAGACGTATTGTTATCGTCTGGTTTATATTACATGGTCGGTCGTAACATGTGAGACAATTACTTGTAGAATGATAGAATCTATTGCACCCCTTGCCATGGAATGCTGTCGTGACGTAGAATTATGACCAGCCTGCCTCACGGATCGGGGAAATTTGCTAATGGGTGGAGAGACAGAAAAAGATACTACCTATTAAACTAAAGACAGACCGAGAAAGATGCTACCTATTAAACTAAAAGAATGATATCACACAAATCCACCTTAAAATAAAATACTTTTCATAAGAAAAAGTTGTATATTCATTATATTAAAAATAGTGGAAAAACATATACATTGGGAGAAAATGACAATATATCCCGCTGAAGAGAAATAGTTGGAGCTATACATCTAACAGATTCCTTCTATTAGATTCATTGCCCGTATGTATGATGATAGGTCAAAAATGAAGATAGTTTGAAACGAATGATTCTGATGTAGAGAGGTGAAAAGTTAAAAAAACATAGTATCTGGTCATATGACAGTATTTAGTGAACGGGATCATCAAACATACCAGGATAGTTACGGATCTATATATCCTACATAGAGAAAGGATGAATAAAGTATGTGTTGGATTCTATAGTGATGTTCAAGTGCCACACACCGCATTGTGATTGCAAGCCTTTCTTTGAAAGCTCATCCGCTACCTCGTTTGAAAGAGTAAAGGCTTCCACAATGTTGAAATCCTGTGCAACCATCCAGATAGATTGTCATTTTTAATAGACTGTTTTCCAGAAACATGCTCAATGATGATCTTGGAGTCCTCGAAGATTTGAATAGGGCCAGTGTCTAAAAAAGAGCAGAAGATGAGAAGACCATGTAGAGCCATGGCCTCACCTTTGTTGTTAGTCCCACGACCTCCGTTCTAGTAGATAGAATAATGCTAGTCCTCAGCAATGCATATGTAAAAACCACAAGCACATCAACCATGTTTTTGCAGCTCCATCAAAATGAGCCCGTGGAAAGATATGCTGAGGAAGGACATCTGCATTAGCATGTGGCTTCAAATTCTGGGGGATATATGGGAGGATAGAGAGATAAAAGGGGATGATTTTGTCGATTAAGTGCTTGAAATCCTCCCTGCAGTTTTGAAGGAGCTTTCTATTCTGCCATTTCCAAACAAACTAGTAGACAATAAGGGGAACAGGCCACCATATGATTTCCTGGGTACCCCACCATTCAAAAGAATCCATAATGGAGAAATGAGGAATGACAGGAAATCCAAAGTATGTAGCCAGCTGCTTCCATAGGTTCTGTGTGAGAGGACAATTTAGAAACATGTGCATATTGTCTTTTGTCTCGGATAGACAAATTGAGCAGATAGCTAGGCCGTGCTAGTTCATTTTTTGAAGATTTGGCCAAGTGAGGTTTTTATTATGAAATACTAACCAAGAAAAAAGTGTAATTTTTAATGGACAACGAGCTTTCTAGAAAGTATTTGGAAATATTTTCCGAGAAAACTCATGTTGATCTTCAATTAAGGAGAGATACATCTCTCTGAGCAAAACATTGGTCCTGCCTCTTTTATCCTGCCAGACCATGCTATCATTTTCCTCTGATATGAATATCCCAGCATGTTTCATATCCCAAATAGCCTTATCCCATTGTGCAGGCAATATGTCGTTGAGACCCAGCTCCATAGTAGATTTCCATCTAGGAATTGCTCCTTGCCAAACTTGTATGACTTGTGCCTAGAAAAATAAACCTTTTGGATGAAGGAAATTTATAAGTTGTTGATGGAAAGGGGACTCCACCTCTACACCCATGATACATTCAATGCCGATGAGAATGTTGTTTCCTGTTTGAAATTTCCATACCAGATTCTTGAAGAAGAAATGTAGAATCTTTTGGAAGCTCCTCTAGATAACCGACCCTTGTAAAGGACCCAGAGATCTGTTCCTGTACCAATATATGAAATGTCTACTCCCCATATATTTCCTCTTAATAGCCTTACTGCACAAGCTATCTCCAAAAACTGCTCTCCATAGAGATTTACGTAAGAGTGCCAAATGAAAACGGCGAACGTTCATAATGCCCCAACCCCCCATTATTTTTGGGAGGGAAATGTTAGACAGTTTTGTAAGATGGAATTTCCTCTTCTCCTTACAACCACCCCATATAAAGATGGCCATTAAACTCTTTAATTTTTTAATGATACCTGAAGGGATGTAATATAGATGTGCCCAATAGACAATAGTTTGAGCAAGCACAAATTGAGTGAGAATCATCCTACCAGCTAAAGATAGACATTTGAATTCCCATCCTCATATCCTTTTATAAAATCTATTGGGGATTGAAGACCAGTTAGATATGGAGTAGCCCGTGGGTTTCAATTGATAACAAAAATATTTCATACCTTCTTTGATAGATATTGCCTGAATCTTATAGAGTTGTGAAATGTAGTCCATATCATCCATATTGACCTTTCCATAGTGAAAGGATGATTTGCCTTCATTAATACATAAACTTGTTGCACTTTGAAAGGATATTAATATGTCATGTAGAATTTGCCATGTTTGTCTACAGAGCATAGCAAAAAGTAGAATATCATCTACGAATAGATTACATGAGAAGGAATTCCCCCTGTTTATGGAAAGAGGTCTGACAGTCCCCATAGAAATAGCTCTTCTTAGATGAAGGCTGAGAGTATCCATAACAAGAATAAAAAGAAGGGGAGAAAGGGAGTAGCCTTCCTGGAGACCCCTTGCAGCTGTGAAGAAAGTAGTAGGGATTCCATTGATGAGGATGGTGTAGTTGACTCTTTCCACACATGCCATAATCTAATTTGTAAATTGGTCATTCAGCCCAATCTTAATGAGAAGACACCTCAGATAGCTCTAGTCAAGGCAATCATAAGCCTTCTTGAGATCTATTTTCAGAATGGCAGCTCCAATATTTTTTGTATGCATTGAATGTAAGCATTCCTGTGTTATTGCCACTACCTCTAATATATTCCTACCATTTAGGAAGCCATGATGTTCCTTTGTAAGATATTGTGAGAGAATGCCACAGATCCTATCAGCAATAACTTTTGATATGATTTTATAAACAGTATTGCATAAAGAAATAGGTCTGAAATCTAAAAAAGATAAGGAGGCTCTTTTTTTTGGAATCAAGGAAATATAGGTAGAGGAAATGATATGACTAATTTTGCCCCTCATTCTGGATTCTTCAACCATCCCCAAAATATCGTTTTTCATCATGTCAAAGAAATGGATGAAAATATCGATGGTCTAGCCATCAGGACCACGACATATATCTTTTTTAAAGGATTTCATAACAGCTAGTAATTCTGCCTCCGATACAGCAGAAAATAAACGATCGTTTTCTTCCTGATCAAACATACATGGAAAAGGATCGATGCCCCACATAACATCATTTATCTCTCTGTGGGAGTCCTGATTATATCCCTTCTGAAAATGATTAATAACTTCTTTGGAGATCTCTTCTTGTGTGAAAAGAACACTGCCATCTTCGTTCCTGATTTTCCATATAGAATTTGTTTCACGTATTGTTTTTGCAAAACTATGAAATAATTTTGTGTTTTTATCACCCTCCTTTAACCAAATGGCACAGCTCTTGAGTCGCCATGACACTTCTTCAATGGATAGTAACTTCTGCTTCTTTTTTTCTAGTTCCCAAAGTCGTGAGCGAACATTCCATGGGAGGGACTGTGAGGACATACCAAAGGCAATGGATTCCAATTCTTTCTTAATGTCCTATAATTCTAAATAGTTAGATCATTTTTTCGTAGCCTGCCATTCCTTGACCTTTATCTGTAATCACTTCATTTTCCTAATCAAATTATCCGAAGGGGAAGATCCAAACAAAGGATCGAAAGATAGACATGTTTCTCGGATCATATTATTGAAGGATTCATCTTCAAGCCATATTCTATTAAACTTAAAAGGATAATTTTTCTGAGAAAGCTGTACCGACCATTGTAATGAGATCGGATGATGGTCAGAAATAAAACTTGGGAGAATATGTGAGCATGGAAGGCCAAAAATTTCCAACAACTTTTCATGAATGATGAACCTATCCAATCTTTTAGCTATATAAGCATCCCCCGACCTACCATTGTCCCAAGTAGGCAATAAAGATTTTGGACAAATATGAACAAATTTGAATTGCAGTAAAGCCTCTCTGATTTTCTCACCGATCGGGTCAACTTTTTCCCCCTTTCCCCAAACTTCATCTGGGCCCAAAGTGCAGTTTAGATCACCAGCGATGAGGAGCGATTCTATTTCCATAATTCCAGAGGAAAGGAAGCAGTTCCAATATGAAGTTCAATCTTTATATGGCACATCAACATTTAGAATATGGATCGTGTGGGAACTACCACGATATTTGGAAATAATCAAGATACCCTCAAAGAATCGAAATTTTTTTGTTGAAATCCATCTCGGGTCCTAGAGAACCGCTGATCCACCAGATAGACTTGCCACCTCTGTTGCCGAAATGTACCAGGCCAGGAGCATACGCCTGAAAAATGAAATCGTATCCTGTTGAGCGTGCATGGTTTCCTGTATTAAGATTATCTCGTAAGGAGAAGAAAGAAATAAATCTTTTAGAGCAAGAAATTTGAGGTCTACCCCAAGACCCCTTATATTGATAGAGAGTATGTTCATCATTTATAACTCTCCCCGGGCAAATTTGCTCTAAGAGGTCTGATTTCAGGAAGATTGGAAATTGGGATGTCAATAAGGGAAGATTCCTGATAATCAAGATCGGATATGCCCTTCCTCCCTATGAAGTGTCTACTGCCCCTATTTTGTTTTCGGAAAACAATGATATTCTTTGTTGAATTAGGACTGATGACACGAGAAGAAGACTTTCTAGGTTTATGAATGGTCAGGGGAACCAGTCTAAGAGATTCTCTCTGTAGGAGCATGTCAAGGTCACTGCCAATGGAGTTAGTAGGGGATGGCAAGGAGAAGTAGGAGGGGAAACCGAGATCATGGGGGCTTTACCCTTGGAGGAAGGAAAGGAGCGGTTCAGAGTTATATGGATAGAGGAGGAAGGGGAGATTTTCTTTGGGGCATGTCTAGATCGAACGGGAGAAGAAGAGGATGAGGGAGTAATTATTATGTCAGTATTTGGTAGGGGTATGATACTCGATTTAGGAATAGGAGAAGGGGAGATGACAAGAATACCCTGAGATGGTTCAAGAGGAGGAGGGGGTTGGGAGGGAATGTCACAAGCACCCACATTGTACAAATTATCAATGGAAATCGATCTCAGCATAAATATGGGGGGAGATTTATGGTGCCTAGGGGAGAAGAAAGGGTGATGAGACGGCTCCCCCGATAAATCACATGAAGTGGTAAAGCTGTGAGAGCGAGTAGGGGAGAAGATATACACCAAAGGAGAAACTCTTTTATAGTTGGAATTTTCCTCATCCCTATAGCATTGGGACGAAACCATATTATGAGATTTATGTTTCACCCTGTATTCCTTATTCCATACCTTTCCATGCGGATGCCGAGGGAATTTATCTTTGAGGTGTCCAATTTTGTGACAAAGGGAGCGCTTGAATGGGGCTCCCTAGCAATCAAGCCTTTGAAGGGCAGATAATTCACCCTAGAACAGGTCGATGTGATCTGGAAGACCACCCCTATAATCTTTCTCAGTCAGGATCTAGGCTACCCGTTTATCTTCTCTTTTTCATCATCAATTTTGGATCTCAAATGGGATTGTTGGGTCTTTCTTTCCATTTTAGTATGTAAGAGTAGATTTAATTTTTGAAGTTGAAATAATTGGTTTGTATTTTATTTTATTATATGGGGTTAGTTTTAATTTTGGTTAGGGGTATTTTTTTGTCACTCATTGCAATTTTTTTATGTTAGAAATTGAGGGCTTGGTTTACTCAAGGTAGTTTTAAGGCATTTATTTTTAGCTTTTAGGAAGAGGTAAGTGGCATTTTCAACCAAAAGCCTTAAAAACAATTGTGTTTTCTTGATTCAAAAATTTATTTAAGATGTTATAGATGGTATACGATGTCACTCTAACTATTCCACTATGTCATTTCACCACAATGTGATGTTCATCCCATACATACACAATGGTATAAACCACCAATTTGGGTCACTCAATGCTTGCAAACCCTCATGTGATGACATAAATAACTAAATGTTGACCATGTCCATCACATTACAACTTGGGATAACGCCCAACTCATTTCTTGTAACTCATCTTGCCAAGTTTTTCCGATGGCATGTGACTGCCTCATTAACCCACTCATGGGTTTGCCAAAGTCATGTGACTAGCTTATGTGTGATGGTGTGTTGACATCAAGGTAAAGAAACTCCAAAATATGTGAGGATATGCTTAACCTGCAGAGTTTGAGAGTCTCAGAGTTACTAATGCCATTAAGGATTCTTCTTAGAGAGTTGATTTAGAAAGGTGTTATTTTTTTTTTTTGAATTTTATTTTTTGATAGAAAGCTAGCAACCTCTTTAGATATATGCAATAGCTGGCAAGCTTCCTATATTAAAATCGTATAATTTAGCCTAAGACAAAGATGTCTAGTTTGAATTAGCATTGTTTTTCTCCTTATAATTTAACCTAAGACGAAGATGTCTAGTTTGAATTAACATTATTTTTCTCCTTGTTATAATTATTCCACTTTACTTCAATTATAATAATACTCATAATAAGACTCATGGCTTGCTTAGAAGCAAAAGAAATGTGATGGTTTGCACTAGCTTTTTAATTTTCATGTCCACACTTTACTTTTAAGACTGTCTAATGGTGCTAATGATACAACAAATATTTTCAAGGTGCATGACATTATTACGTTCATTTTTCACTTTTAATTGTAATTCAGTTTTGTTATTTCAATCCTATCTAACCCTTTTTTTACTTTTAATTGTAATTCAGTTTTGTTATTTCAATCCTATCTAACCCTTTTTTTTTTGGCTAATAGGGTTTCCAAGAATTCCTTTTTTCATTAACTAAATTTAATTTTAATAATGTTTTATTTGTAATTTTGTTTTAAGCTTTGTTTTTGGAAAGGTTGTCAGCAACATTATTTGAACATTCTTTTTTAATTATAATTAAGAAAATTATTTTCTACCGTTAACTAATTTTAATTTATGCATTCTTTGTAATTTGTCTTTATTGTCAATACAAAATACAAACTTTGGTGTTTATTATTTTATTAAAGTTAAAGGAACATGTTGCAAAAAAACCCAAAAATTTGGATTGCATTACTCATGTAATTATCTTTTATTATTTTCTTTTAAAAAAAGTTGTGTTGTATGGTTTTTTTACATTGCATTGAATGCAAGAGTCCTTTTTCCACTAACTAATTTTAATTTTATGATTTTTTTTAATTTCCCTTTAAGATTTGTCTTTGCAAAATTTGTGAACACCATTATTTGGATTTGTTTTATTATTATAACTAAGAAAAAGTTTTTTTTCATTAACTAATTTTAAATTTTAATTCATGCATTTTTTGTAATTTCCTTTTTAAGTTTCGTTTTTGCAAATGTTGTCAACACCATTAAAATAAAGATCAAAGCAACACAATCTTGAGAGTAATTTTTTTTTACTCTCAACGCAATCTTTTAGGTTTATTTCTTATTAAAATAAAGATCATCTTGCAAAAAAAAATTACTAAAATTTAGATGACATTATCATATAGTTAATTTTTTTCATTATTTTTTTAATGAAGTTCCATTGGATTTCTTTATCTTTTCTTGAAATCAAACATCAAAATATAAATATAATAACATATATATATATATATATAATATATATAAATAAGTTCCATATCCTTATATTTTTCTTGAATCAAAATATATATATATAATATAATAATATAGTATAATATATATTCCAAAAGTTGTTAACAACATTGTTTTTAGATTTTCTTCTAATTATAATGAAGAGCCCTCCAATTAAAACTAGAGTTAGATTACATTGTTCATACAAAATAAAATTTGATTACTTTTTCATAAACTTTCCTCCTATTATTGTATTCAAATTTGTAATTAAAAATTATAAATAAATTTAATTAATTATTTTCATTTATTCTATAATAATTTCTATTCAAATTTAAATATTATAAAAAATAAAAAATAAGATAAATTACATTTTTTCTCAAAAATTAACGTATTTCATTATTTAATAATATTTAATATTTATTTTTTTAAAATTCTATGACATAGTAAAACATATAAATTTTGATTATAAAAATATACCATAAGCATAAATTGAATTAATATTTAAAATATGTGTTCCTTTCTTTCCCAGAATATAATGCTAGTGTTATTTGTAACGAAAACACTAAGTTGAGTACCTTCAGAGCTATAAATCCTTGCTCCAAACCCTCTTAGGGTCTCATATACTTCATGAGAGTTATTGATAAATATGGCTTAAGTGTTGTGGTGTTGAGAATTATGATTTTAAAAAAAAATAGTTTTTAAAATACATTCATAAAAAAATTTAAAAAATAATATTATTTAATTAAAAAATACAATTAATTTTTATGATTTATTATCAAGCCCCACTTTTTTTTATTAGTAACCGATACAATAAACGTGAAAACCTTGAAACACTTGATTATGTTAACATTTGTAAACAATTGAAAGAATAGTATCATTTAATTACAAAACGTAATTAACTGTCATGATTGGTTATCAAACCCTTTTAACAGATGGTTAATACTATATAATATGTAAGAGGATGCACAGATTTATTTATCTTTTTGCAAGTTGGAATCACTAGATAAAATGTTTAGTGTTCAAGGATTTTTATAAAGATAATTAAAAAAAAAGTCTTACATGTTTTATTTTTTTTAAATTTGAGAAATTAAAATAATAAGACTAATTTTAAATAAATGATTAAAATAATAAAATGAACTTTATATATATAGTTTATATTCTGATTGATAAAATTTCGATAAAAACTTATTTATATTTTAAGAAATAAAATTCTTATACATTAATCATGTATACCACACAATAGTCATATCCTAAATAACTATGCAATGAATAAGTAAATTTTTTGATTACCTATTTTAAATGAAAAATACAATTTTTCAAATTAAAATAAATATAAAATTAATACATAAAATGATTTTTTCAAAATGTTGAAACTTACAACTTTCCCTTTTGTAAAAGAGATTTGAGTAATACAATTATGTTAATAAAACTTTTGAAATTAAAATAAATGTCAATTAATACATGAAATAACTTTTTCAAAATGTTAAAACTTACTTTCCGTGTGTAAAAGAGATTTTAGTAATGCAATTATGTTAAACAAATTGCAAATAATCATTTGTAGTTACATATAATAGATTGTGTATTGTGATGTAACAACAAGCCTCAATCATTGCTTCGGTTAAAAATTTTCATAATTTACCTTTATATAATGCTCATTAAAGCAAGATAAAGCTAACTGCTAACAAGTTAATTGAATGTACAAAATATTATCATTGTTTGAATGTACAAAATATTATCATTGTTAAATGTTTGGGACATATTTGATATGAAATTTATATTTCAATATTCTTTTTTTTTTTAAATGAAATTCAACTAAGTAACCCTTTAGATGTGTAAACAAATGTGAATCGAATATTCATGTTCTACTTAATTCTCATATGTTTGTTATGATGGTGTTATCTTACTATTTGATTTTGGTAGTTTGGTTAGCATTTTCATTCGAGATAGTTTTGTCCATTTCTCTTGGTTGCAATGACACTCATGATTATCTGTGTCATTATTTATACTATTGAGTGTAATGTTTGTTGCATTATAAGAAGTTCAAGCTTAATATATAAGGTTTCTTCCTTGTTCATTGCACTTGTGTACTACCCATAATATGATATCACAATTGTTTGGCATAGTTTATTATCATTATAACCTGAAATGACCTCTTATTTAATTTAGAGTTAATATGTCTACTTATTTGGCATAGTTTATTATCATTTTGGCATAGTTTATTATCATTATAACCTGAAATGATCTCTTACTTAATTTAGAGTTAATATGTATACTTATTTGATGTGTTTGATGAAGTAAATTAGTTTACGAATTTAATTACCTTGTTTTAGAATTATTTGATCAATTTTGACTCTATTATATGTTATGGCATCATTTTGAATCATGTTCGACATGAATTGATATTAATTGAATTTGAATAAGAAAAATTGGCATAGAATATGCAATTATTCACATTGTAAAGGTTCAAGGCTATGGATGATGAAGGATACCAATTTTTTGGTGTTATGGTTCACATGCCATCATGAAAAATGTCTAATTATACATTTAATCAAGCCATAAGGAAGGATCATAAGATGTAAGATTAAGGTAGAGTATTATTGAAACTATAAAATAAAGGATATATCAAGAATAATAAACTCTCATGGAATTTTTCCCCTATGTACAAAAGGAAAAAAAATAGGAGGAGAAATGAGCATGGGAAGGTAAACGGTAATAGATGCTTGGCCTTTTGGCTATCCCCCTAGCTTTCTTGGATGAGTAAAAAGATGAATGATGCCTATATTTTGGAGGAGTATAGAGCTGAACAAGGGAACTTGTATCTTTCCAATTGATGTATAGTAAAGATCCTAGATGAAGCCAATTGAATGTTGGGTTTCACATTTGGGTTTATTGGTCATGTGCTCAAAATTAGGATAAAAAATTAGCGTGTCAAAATCTTGATAAACTTAGCTTCAGATCGAAGAGATCGTCACTCTGATTCCGATGGTATGAATGACACTCAAATCTGAACTCATATGCAGAAGTTAGAGCAAGTCAAAGTTCAAGTTTAACTTGGACACATGGCACGATTGGATGATGTGGCAAGGTCCTTTAGCGAATTAGGAGGCTCCAAGTGGCCAGATGCCATTAGCCCTCTCGCAAATCGCAATCGCAGGTAGGTCGACATTAAAAATCAGCAACCGAGCAGGGAAGGGTTGTGATGCGATAAGGCAAGCAGGAAGACATTTAAGAATCGGCCGGAGGCGCAATGCAATGGATCACAATCGCACATCGGTGAAAGAAGGTGTTACAAAATCGGCCACCAGAAAGTTTGGGTTGCGATGTGATATCTCAATCGCAAATCACAACACAGTGCAAAGTCTAGCATATACAAGATCCCGGTACTCTGTCGATTGCAAAATGCGATAGGTTCCTCAAATGCGATGCGACTATAGGCTGTAGTGTAGTGGTCCATCGGGTTCGTCGTATCGCAATCGTGCATTGCCCTCCTTGTTCACAGTCCATAAGCTAGCGAGACTCTGCCAATTGCGATTTGCAATGGACAGTCGGTGCCGACAGATTATGGCCTGCCGCGCAGCAAAATTCTTGCTCAGTTAATGGATTTTTGGAGCGAAATTGTGGGTTCCTGTCGGATGTTGGGAAATTTGTCGAGTGAATAATGTGAAAACAAGAGGAAGTCATAACTTCTTCAATTTTTCACCAAATTTGATGTAAAAAGGGGCTAGATAAACATTTTTGGACATTCTGAACTAATGGGAGCAGGTTTCAGAAGCATTTGAGCATCGTAAACAAAGATTTACACTTTTGAGCATAATAGAGATGCCAAAGCCATTGGAAGCTGGACCAAGTCAACGTAGCCCAGAAGGGGTGAACTCCTTTATCATGTGCTTGTTTTAATGTGTTTGTGATGATGTTTTGTACATGTTTATGTTGTTGTTTAGTTTCTGGTTTATGTTAAGTTGCTCATGAAATTAACATAAAAACCCTTCATTTTACTTGCAAAAATTCATCAATCCTTAAGCACAATGGAAGAATTTTGTTTATAATCTAAGGAATATCTTAGCGCTACAAACTAATATTCTAAATCATATCAATTTGGCATCAAAGCACTAGGTTTGCTTTGTGAAAGAAGGATTTAATTGTTTGCAAGTTTATGTCATGCTTACAAGGTTAAAACTCAAAAGAGGTGAAGGACGGCTAGTTGGAAACCCTGAGCTTGGGTCAAGGGGAAGAAGAGAAATTTTGCTACAATCTCCAACACCAGTTTAGCCTCAAATTGCAGTTGAGACTCCAGAGATCATATCTCATGAAGGAGAACCTAAAAACATGACAGAAGATGAGAAGACCTTCAAAAAGGCTTTCTTTGATATGATAGAGATGGTGAAGGTCCTCTATGAAGAGAGGAATACCAGGTTGCAAGGAGAAAGTTCCAAACCTCCCAAAGGGGAAGGCTATTCAAGAGGAGGTAATGGAAAATGAGGTAATGGGAATGGAGACAAACCTCCACCCTCTCCACCATGTTCTTCATCTTCTTCTTCACAAGAATCTTCACACTCTTCCACTAATATAACCATTACTTATACTCATCATCATTCTTCAAAAGGAACTAGTAAATCACCTTTTTAAAAACTTTATGTTGAATTCGAGTTGCCCATGTATAATGGTGAAGTGAATGCAAAGAAGCTTGATAATTGGATTCGTCAGTTGGAGGTCTATTGCAGGATTCAAAACCTTCAAGAGGATGACATAAAGATTCATTTAGCTTCCTTGATAATGGAGGGTGCAACACTAGTATGGTGGAAATCAATGACCCAAAAGGAGATTAAAAAACATGGTAAGATCTCAATTACTTGGAATGATTTCATTGTTGCAATTAAAAGACAATTCTACACTCTAGCTTATATGTAGAAAGGCATCATGAATTGGCAGAACCTTAGACAACTTAAAGGTCAAAATGTGCAAGATTACCCCCATGAATTCGAAAAAAGGTCTTTGATTCTAGGTGTACATTTGCAATCACAGGACACATTGTTGAAGTACATAGTGAGTTTACACAGTTACCTTAGGCATACTACCTTAATGTTTAATCCCAGTAATCTAGATGATGTGTGTGTGCAAGCCACTCATCTTGAGGCAAGTGGTAAAAACATCTCAGAAGAAGGTAGTAAAACGTCATTTAAGGGTAAAGACAAAGAAAAGGGTTCCAAGGGAAAGAAAAATGCATCCATTGAAAAGGAAGGAGAGAAAACAATCTGTAGACATTGTTCCAGAGAGGGTCATGATGAAGCTCACTGTTGGAAGCTTCATTCCGAAATGAAACCAAAGAAATTCAACAACAAAGGAAAAGAAAAGACATTTGCAATCACTCAAGAAGAGGATTTGGGATCCGAATAAGGTGATGAAATGAAAATCACAGCCATGGGGTTTCAAGGAAAGGAATTCGTTGCCTGCACTCGTTCTTCAAGCTCGCAAAATGAAACTCCAAATGAAAAGAGGAGAATAGAACTTTTTCATATAACGGTGATCGCAAAACATAATAAGATAGATACGCTCTTCAATAGTGGCTCTCAAGCCAATCTTATCTCTGAAAACATTGTAAAAAGTTTAAATTTGGAAACTGTTCCACATCATAAACAATATCCACTTGGATGGGTGTGTGACAATTGGTAATTGCAGGTTACGACAAAGTGTAAGATGAGATTTTCCATTACTACAAATTTCAGAGATTAAGTGGAGCTTGACATTGTACTGTTAGATGTTTGTGACATCGTTTTGGGCAGTTCATACCTTTATTACAGAAAACCTATTTTCCATCGACATGAAATATCACATATTAAAAAATGGAGTAGAATATATTGTGAGAGGTCACAACAAGAAAACAAATATTTTGCTTGTTAATGTAGGGCAGATGAAAAGACTAGTGAATTCGAACAAGAATTTTTTGTTCTCATGATCAAACCCAAAAATGATGTTGATAATGAAGCTTTTAAAGGTTGTGATTTGAATTTGAAATATGATTTTGTTGTCGTTGTTAACCAATCTGATGAAATGTTTCAAGAATCAAAGGGATTACTTCCCAAGAGGGGAATCCAACCTGAGTTATAGTTGCAACAAAATTTTCTTCTTCCTAACATTGGCATGTACATGATGTCAATGATGGAAAGTGCAAAAATTTAGACGCAAATCCAGGGATTTTTGAATAAAAGGATCATTCGGCCTACTTCTTACCATTTGGCGCACCTCTTTTTTTGCCATCTGAGAAGAATGGTAAGCATTTCCTTGAATGTGATTCAAGAAGTGGTTCTCATCGAAGTAGAGTTATTGAAGGAGATATATGGAAGACGACATTAAAAACCAAGTGAGGTATGTTTGAATGCTTGTTATGATTTTCAGTCTTTTCCATGCTCCTACTACTTTTATTCATATTAGGAAATATGTGTTGAAGCCATTTCTAGACAGGATAGTCTATTTGGATGACATTTTCGTTTTTAGAAAATCTCATTATGAACATTTCATGTGTGAGAAAAAAATACTTGATGTCGTATGTCAAGAACATTTGTTTTTGAAGATGTCAAAGTATATGTTGGATAAAACTTCTTTGATGTACTTGAGCCATTAAATTGGTTCTTCCAAGCATGTTCGGGTTCCCAAAGGCTTTTTGGCAATTTGCGTGGGACGTGGAGAAGGTGAGGTGAAGTTAGACCTCTCCAAGATTTATGTCGTAACAGTCTGTGGTGGTATTCAATCCATTCCTGCATACACAGGTGAAGTAATAATACATCCCTGTGAAGCTGCAGACACCTTTACTCTACTCATAATTTGCACAGGAAGGCTCAAGATAGTCATTTGGATAAGAGGTTTTTTGGGAGCAACACAATGTTGGAGGAGAAATTTTATTAATTTTTCTTCTGTTGTAGTTCATTTACATTCGTTGGCAGTTGTGCAGAAGGTCTTCCAATGGGGAGGAAATCAACGAGAGGCATTTGATGTTTTAAAACAAAAGATCAGTACAGTTTGTGTACTTGCACTTCCAGACTTGAGACAGTCATTTAAGTTTCAAGTTGCTATATGTGACTATGCCATGAGTGCAATATATTTACAATATGGTAAGCCCATTTCTTTTCATTCAGAAATTTTCAATGATAAAGTGTTTAAGTAGCAGCGACAAAGGAACTTCCATTGGATGGGTTTTATTATATTATTCCACTCAGTCAAAAGGTATAAGAAAGGTATAAGCGACAAGTTTGTTGATGCACTTTCTAAGCCTATAGTTTGTATAAGTACTTTCCTCAAGCATCATTTTGTTTTGCATGAAAGTTATGTTAAGAAAAATACATACTTTCAAGATGTATATTCAAGCTCGAGTCAAAGGAGTCAAGTGGAAGAATTTGTTTACAAATTGCATCATAATGTAGTGTATCATCTTGGTAAGAAGGATGCTTCTACAAATAGTAACATGGATAAGGCCAAAGACTTCATTGAACGACTCCAAATGGTACATCAAACAATGCAAGAACAACTTGAAAAGGTTAAACGCAAGTACACAAAAAGGCACGACAATAATCGTGATCAATGGATCGAGATTAGAAAGGTGAGGGAACTATACCCTCACCTGCTGGTCAATTGAAAGTGATCTTTTTGGGGTCCAAAATACTTCCAGTTGGGAGAAGTGATCAAGTGCTGAAAAATTAGGCTCAAAAATCGAAGTGTTAGAATATTGATAAACTTAGCTTCAGATCGAAGAGCTCGTCATTTTGATTCCAACGGTGTGAACAAAACTCCATTGCTAAGTGTCTAACTTTTTCATTATGAAGTTTTGTCGAGTGTTGAGCATCTAAATTTGTCTTGGGTGTTCTTCTCCCTAGTGAGTGACTTAGTTAATACTTTGTTTGTCTCTCCTCACTATTGAGCCATACAATCTACCCATAAAATATGTCCTTATTTCTTTGGAATTAGATGTGATTCAAAGTGTTGTCCTACGATTGGACAACTCAAAAACAAAATCTAGGAGTGTTGATTTTACTAACTAGTTGATGATTTTACTTTTCTAGGTTGTTTCCCTATAATTGGGTGTCCTTACTTATTTATGTATGACAACTATTTTCAAAAAGTGTACTAATATGACATTTATTGTTAGTATATTTCAAACAATTAGTAATAATATCTCCTCCATCCTCAGTCTTCTTCCTATTGATGGGCTCCCTCCAAGTTCTTTTCTTGTGTAGGGCTTGACCGAAGATGGCCTCTTCCAAGATGGAACCATCCATTATCCCCTCAATATTTAAGTCACCTAGCTAAAATGTTTCTTTGTGTTATCATGTTTTATAGTATATAGCTATAGAGACACTACCATGTTTCCAATGTCTTATTCCACTTGCCTTTCACTTCTCTTTCTCATTGCTTTCTCTCTAGAATATCATTTCTCTTACTTCCTTCCCTTTATCCTTTTGCCTTCTTTTTCTTCCCCCACTGTCTCTCTTTTAGAGAGACATTGTGTCTTCCTTTATTACTTTTGTCATGCTTCGTGAGCATTACTTCCTACTGTGATCTTGTTATTTCCCTGAAAGTGACATTTCCAACACATATCTTCACTTTCACACATTAACTTCATCATTTCAAGTACTATCAATGGCACTAAACTTGGCGCTTCTTCCTATGATCCCATTTCTAGCTTATCATGTGTGTTTTCACCTCTCGACACCTACCTTTCTTCTCTAACATTGTTGCTCATTTTCTCTCTTTCTTATTTCACTTACCTTCTTCACTTCCTCTCTCTCTCTAAGCACATATATTGTTATCCTTGCATCACATTAGGGAGGTTTATAACATCTATAGTTAAGTCATTCCAACACCCCCAACCTTATCCAAGAATGGCTTTAAACACTTTAATTTGGAAGGCAACTTAACATCATGGCAAGTGAAAATAATATTGTATAGAATGGGATCATGTCAAGAAGAGTACAAAGGTTGTAGGAAAGATCATAGAACATGCATTCCATGATACATATTTAATAAACTATACAATAATTAATAAACTATGGTCTAAACACAAACTTTAAACATTTAAAGTTTGTGAATAAGTCTACTTTGAACTCTGACAATAAATACATCATATATTTTGAAAATTTAAACAAAGAAAATATCCCTTTATGTTTTTTTCAAATAAAACTTCAAAATTTATCATTAATTAAATCAAACACAATAATTAATATGAGATCAAATAAAACCTCCCAATTATCACTAATCAAAATCAAACACAATAATTATTTGAGAAATCAGAAAATAAAACTTTAATTTAAATTTAAGAATGTATGCATGAATCTAATATAAAAATTAAGTATTGATTACTAATGAATTGAGATCAAATAAAAACTCAAAATTTATAGTTAATTAAACCAAGCACAATAATTGAAAATTTATCATTAATTAAAGTTTAAGAGAGTAATTATTTGAGAAATAGAAATATAAGTTCTAATTTTAATTTATAAATATATATATCAATTTAATATAGAATTTAAATATCATCACTAATGATATGAAATCAAATAAAACCTCAAAATTTATCATTAATTAAATCAAACACAATACTTGATATGAGATCAAATAAAACCTCCAAATTTATCATTAATTAAATTCAAGTATAATAATTATTTGAAAAGTCCAAAAATAAAACTTTAAAATTGATCATTAATTAAACCAAATACAATAATTGATATGAGATCAAATAAAACTTCCAAATTCATCATTAAATAATTTAATTTATTAATATACGTATCAATTTAATATAAAATTTAAATATCTATTACTAGTATTAGCATGACGTGGGGACTTGTAACTATATACTAAAAAACTTTATATACTTGGACGAGAAGATAGGAATAATCACCGAATATACGGGCGTAAACTAGTTCAAAGCTGGAACTTTTTCTTAGAGTAAGTGATAAAGATGGTTTGTGACTAAAGCTTAGTTTAATGTTTAAGTTAAAGAAATGTGTTTAGGTCAAAGATGGGCGTAAAATATATTGAGAAATTTACATAAACAAACAAATTGAATTAAACAAAAAGCATTGATAAATGGGCAAGCTATTAAAGGAAGCTTCTGGAAGAAATATAAACGAAATAAACTAGTTCAAAGCTGGAACTTTTTCTTAGAGTCAGTGATAAAGATGGTTTGTGACTTAAGTATAGTTTAATGTTTAGGTGAAAGAAATGTGTTTAGCTCAAAGATGGGCATAAAATATATTGAGAAATTTACAGAAACAAAGAAAGTGAATTAAACAAAAAGCATCGATAAATGGGGAAGCTATTCAAGGAACTTTATGGAAAAAATATAATCAAAGTGAGTTAAACAAAAAGCATCGATAAATGGGCAAGCTATTAAAGGAACCATCCGGAAAAGTGAATTAAACAAAAAGCATCGATAGATAATGGGCAAGCTATTAAAGGAACCTTCTGGAAAAAATATGAACAAAGTGAATTAAACAAAAAGCATCGATAGATGCTATTAAAGGAACCTCCTGGAAAAAATATAAACAAAAAATGAAACGATAAACCTTCACTTCGCACAACATTTTCAGGTGTAATTAAAGGAAACCTTCTTGAAAAAAGTAATCACAAACAGCGAAACGAGGAACTTTCTGTTCTCAGCACAGCATTTTCAGCAAGGAAACATAATCTCACATTGCAGCATTTTCCGCTCGCTCCAATTCTTCCAAAAGCTCCTCAAACAGCAGGGAAATGGTATTACTAGATTTCTGATTACTTGTGTCATTGTCGCTGAAAGCAGGAAGCAACAGAGAATTACTCTTTTGGGCTTCAACTCGATGATCACTCTCTAATACTGGAAGCATGAGAAGATGATCCGCAAAAGTGGGATTGCAAGAATTTGTAGAATTCGTGAGCACTGAAGATACAAAGGGGAGGGTACTGAGCGGTGCATTAATTACTGCTCTCTGCGCTTTGGGCTTCAAAAGCAAAGATGACATCTTCTCGGATTCTTTAGATATAATGCCAGCGGGAGGAGTTGGCATTCCTGTGAACTCGTGCACCTTCGCTTGGAAATTGTATAAGTCTGTCATCACAACTGTAACGGAACTTGCCTTCGAATCTCTGGGCTTTTTTTTATTTTTCCCTGAATCATGGTTGCTGCTGCTGCAGCTACTGCCACTAGAAGGCGAATTTGCCCCCGTCATGTTTAGATCCCACGGTTGCATTTTCAAAACTGAGCAATAGGCGTTCGTTTCACAGCCTTAATCTCCACTAAGGTACCCACAGGATAAAGCTAACACCTCATAGGAGTCCGGAGACTACATAGAAGCTGAAACGCTGAGTTGAGTGCCATGGGTGATTTTCAGATTTATAGAAAATTTCCGGGAATCCTGCTCTTCTGGAAGCTGTGACTGCATAAACAAATGAAATTATGAACGGACGTAGATGAGCAGAAATCATTTCACGTTACATAAACAAAAACAACAAAAAATTTCACGTAATCAAAGACGTATTTTTGTTATTTGGTTTATATTATATGGTCGTTCATAATATGCTATTTAGCCCCTTGCCATGGCATGCTGTCGTGACGTAGAAATACGACCAGCGTGCCCCAAAGGTCAGGGCAATTTGCCTGCGGCCACATATGCATTCATTGCTTCCCGACCCTTCACAAGTTTGAAATTCGTTGTTCGGCAGGTGTGGCCACGCATAATTATTATACCTGCAGAGGCCGGTATAACGCAAGAGTTTTTGCGTTGACTACTTAATAATTTATGTTTAAAAAAACATTATTGAACGAACTGCATAGTTTAACTTTATAAATACATTTTTAATATTAAATTTAATTTTCTAAAATTTTATTGGTTACCTTCCCGCATTTTCTTTTCTATAACATTTTATTTTGTAATTGATTTTAAAAGTGATTTTGTAATTGATTGTAAAAGTGTGAGAAGTATAGAAGGTTGCTTCACCTCTTATTTAGTCATGAACGGATGGTACTGTGATTTAATGTCTTATCACTAACATATTTGCTGGCGGAGAGGGTTGGAATTAAAAAAAAAAAAAACTTGTTAAATTTGATATTTTTTACCATTTTTCAATTGGTTTTCATAATTTCAAATTAAAACATTGAAAGTTTTGTAATTTTTTAAATTGTATTTGATTGCTGGGAGAGGGTTGGAATTAAAAAAAACACTTACGTGTTAAATTTGATATTTTTTACTATTTTTAATGGGTTTTCATAATTTCAAATTAAAACATTGACAATTTTGTAATTTTTATAAGAAGAGCTTTGGCGTAAATCACATGAAAGAGACCTTTGTCGACGCGTTTCGAATCAACTAGTGTGGTTCATCGTGAGGACAAGTTGAAGAAACAGATCTCGCCAAGCAAGTTAAATAGACTGAGCAGAGACTCTAATGGCTATATAAGGGCTATTTTTGACCCTACGACCCAACCCAATTTAATATTTTTATAATGTTGATAATCTAGAAATTAGGGTTGGAATTTAAAAAAAAAAAACTAATTTCAAGATTATCAACATTATAAAAATATTAAATTGGGTAATCTAGAAATTAGGGTTGGAATTTAAAAAAAAAAACTAATTTCTAGATTATCAACATTATAAAAATATTAAATTGGGCTGGGTCCTATGGTCAAAAATAGTCATTATATAGCTGTTAGAGTGTCTGCTCAGTTTATTTAACTTGCTTGGCCAGATCTGTTTCTTCAACTTGTCCTGACGATGAACCACACTAGTTGGTTCGAAACGCGTCGACAAAGGTCTCTTTCATGTGATTTAGGCCGAAGCTCTTCTTATAACTATGATGAATCACAGAAGCCTCAATTCTACAAGTTTTGTAAATTTTTAAACTGTATTTGATTGTTACCAGAGAGAATTAGAATTTTAAAAAAATAAAAAATCTTACTTCTTAAATTTGATAATAAAAATCTTACTTCTTAAATTTGATATTTTTTACCATTTTTCAATAAGTTTTCATAATTTCAAATTAAAACATGCACAATTTCGTAATTTTTTAAACGGTATTTTACAACCAAATCACTCCGTGATAAACAATTTGTCTATCAAATTCCAACCTTGGGGTGTCTTATCACTAATATATTTTTTGTTATATGGTTGTGTACTGGTCTGTCAACGGATGGTACTGCCATTTAATATCTTATCACTAATAATTTTATTTGTTACATGGGTATATAATGTGCTGTCAGTAGCCACATTTATTTGTTATATGGTTGCTTGCCGTGTGCCCACATATACTGACACCAGCATTACAAACGAGATGGAGGTAAATGTTACACATATGGTTTACTATTATTTATATGTTTAGTTTTATGCTGGTCGTTAGCAAGATATGATGTATTTAGTTTCCATTGATTTGTTATTAGTTTTTTTTTAATTAAAATAATCTAAAATTTATCTAAAGTTTAACACTATGAAATTAAATTTATTGTTTTTAAATAAAATTTATTTTTATTTATCTTAAATATGATTGGTTGAAGTAGAATTAATTTGAAAATAACATTAAATATTAATTACTATGTACCATAAACACAAATGGTTTGAAATTAAATTCAAAAATTCCATTTTCTCATTTGTGTAAGTATGGAATAGACAATTTTTATGGGTATTTTTTTTTAATTTACAAAAAAATAATTTAAAAAATATAAATATGAAAACAATATGTGAAAATAACATGTGTACAATTTGTACAACTTTCATTATATGGGCAAGAGCTATTTCCACATCTATTGATACATTAATTGCCCCTTACATCACTGTCATTTCGTGGGCATGGACGGTAGTACAAGCATGCTGACACACCTGAATATTTCTCGCCAAGCACTTTCTGGTAAAACCATACCATGGATAACGACCATGTATAATAAATAAAACCATACCATGCTATGCTATGCATTTTAACGCGCATCTGAGATGTGACGCGCTGAGCATACATGTTACTCCATGTTAACCGAACAATCCAAATTCAAATTCGAAATTTGAATTGGTGAACCCGCCCCACCCAAATTCAAAATTTGAACATTGATAATTTCTATATCTTGCATTTCAAGTCGTTTGGCATGATGTTTTAGGGTAGGCACGAGACATATATTCGAAATTCCTTACTGGGGCAGCGCATTACCGCTGGCGGAAGCCCCGACGAGAAGAAATTCAGTGGCGTGGGCATAAGCCTCATGGGCAACGAATGGATCATAACTCGCACAATGGGCAGCATCAGCATTAGCATCGCCATTGCCACCATCATCCCAGAAATCAGTCTTTCTCATCTGCCCTGCTTGATGCAATTTGTAACTCCATTGAAGATGAAGGAGGAATTATGTTGCACAAAGTTGAGGGAGGAAAAATGGCCCACAAAAAGAGTAGCAATTGACAAGATATGAGAAATATGGAGGCCGAGAATTATACAGTCTTGAAGAATTGCAGTTATAAACGTGTTGTCGAAATGGAAAGCCAATGGGACGAGGGTTGATGGCTAAATAGGGAAAAATTTATGCGTCGAAGATCTGGCAAGATGGATGTTTTTGATGCTAAAAAAACGAAGTTGAGGCTGCATATTGCAAGCACAGAGAAATTTATCCGTCCTATTAGTCTAATATGTTATCTGCAGCACTGTGTTCTGATGATTATATAAGTGATTCCACCTCTAGCTGCCCATATTTCTCTTCAGATGCGGAATCTCTCTGCAAACAAACTTCATCTATTGCTACTGCTAAAATAGAAAGAAATTTACATGATGTGGGTTTGAAGGCAGAGCAAGGAAATTGGCTATTGGTGGAAAATGCACTCGAGCTTTACATAGAAAATCATCTGTTACAGATGGGGATTTTCATTCTATGGAGAAGCCTTTCATCCCTGTAGATTATCAGGCTAATTTAAAGTCAAACTCTCAAGCTCGGAAGGATTCCAAGAAGCCCAAGAAGCCAACTCCTCTAGGCAGGAAGCTCACAAATTTTCTCAATTCGCTATTTATGGCTGGCAGTACCAAGAAGCCGAAGCTTTCATTATCTTCGTTTATAAGTGACTCCAATTCATATGATTCTTCTGAGAAAAATCCCACCTCTGTTGACTCATCTTCTTCTTCGGTACAATCTAGGCCATTGTTGAGTAAAACATCAAGAGGATCGAAGAACAGTAGTGGGATGAGTCAAAGATTTGTGACTTTCTATCCAACAAGTGGAACTTTGGATGAGGACTCTAACCCCTCTCAGGAAAAGTATGTCCATAAGCTGAATCCTGTTTATAATATACATACATATCCATCTACAGATGCCTACAAGCTTTCATTGCTCAACAAAGAATTGCATTTTCATATTCTTGAGGAGGACTAGCATGCAACAGCAACAAAGGACATAATTACTAAGTATCAGAAAGAAAAGAGCATTATGGAAGCTGTGGTAATTAAGGGTCTTGACAAACAAGACGAAGAGGAGGAAGACGGTGACGATTCCAGTTGTTCAAGTTCTCACCTGTTTGAGCTGGAGAATTTGGCAGAAATCGACATGAACATGAGTGTGTACCAAAAAGAGCTTTCTGTTTATGAGACTACTCATTTGGAGACCAATAAATCCATTGCAAGGGGATTGATTGTTTGATGAAGCAATAGTGCTCTGTAGTCCCTAATGCAATAATCTTGACATTGGTTCTGACAGGTGACCGTGAGTTTGGCACAATTAGACTTAGCCATTGTGGTTTTGTAATGCCATACAAGCAATATGAGTTTGGCACAGGTAGACTTAGCTATTGTGGTTGTGTAATTCCATACAAACAATATATATGCCAGTGTAGTGCAGATACAGATATACAATGCTTCTTGTTAAGATATTCCACACTGTATATCTCTACTTATATAGTCAAATAATCATTATATAGTTGGGTGCATATTGTTAGCAGGGTTGTCAAGGTTTTAGCACAGCCATATGTGGTCGAGATAGAAAACATAACTGGAAATCCAAGAAATAAAAATAGTAATGATGTGCATCGTACCACTATTACTCTATATATATATATACTCTTATTATTCATTCTATTTCCCAAATGTCCTTCACAATAATCATCTATAGAATTTGCAATATAGAAAGCGAATACATTCTTATAAATCCCTGGACATCTTATTATTTTTGCAACCACCAAAAATTTACTAATAAATAGCAAGATTGTTGATAAATGAGAGGTTTGAAAACATTAGAACTACTTTTACATTTTAAAATGTAACAAAAAAGGGTTAAAAAATGCTAGGTAAACTATTCTAGAAATCATTAATGGTATGAATGCAAAAGCAAAAGACATTATAGAAACATTATATAAGTCACTATAAACATGGAAATGTTAAAACAAGAAATTAATGCACAAACAAATGTAAACTCTTTTGGGTTTTTCATACCATTTGTTTTTTCATTATCATTATTAGTTGTAGTTTGATGAGCCCGTAGAGTGGTAGTTTGATGAGCCTGTAGAGTGGTGACATAGAGTCATTTTTTTTTATCGGTTCATTGTATTATGATTTTTTATTATTTTTATATTTTTCAAAGTAGTTTTTTCTTGGTTTGTTTTTCTACATCATTAAATGTATAATTACGATTATTCAAGATTACTAAAAAGTTATCAAAGTCGATCTATTTGAAAGATACTTTTTTTCATTTGGAAAGAGGATGTGCAAAGGTTCTTCTTACACCTCTTCTTTGTTATTTTGTGATAGTTGTAATTCTCATTGCTAGGCCATATTCCAAATTTCTGTAGTAGGGATTTTCTTTGGAGTGATCCCTTCTAATGGGGCCATGATTTCATGATTTTCCTTGATTAGTTGAGGGGTTAACTTAGCGAATAGGTTCTAACTTCTTGTTGTAATCAACAAAGCATTAGATACTTTGCTTAAGAAAGTTTTCTTCTTGATCCTATTTGTCATTTGATTTTGCTGGACTCCATAGACCTAGAAAGACATTGACACTATTCTTTATTTCCCCATCACCATTTTCCCTTTTTCCATAAAAACCTAAAATATCTATCAAAAAAATTCACTAAGGCTACCATTAACATGACACTCTTTTAACTAAGCCTTCCTTTAACACCACCTTTTGCTCTTTTAAGTAAGCTTCCCTTGAGTCAAAGGAGAACTAATCTAAAGTTCTAAAGTGAGAGAACAAAATTTGTTGTGGTGAAAATGGGTGATATTCCTAAAAGGTTTATATCATATTATGCATTATGTTTTGGGGCTTTTTCATGCATGTACAATTTGCGAGATAACAAACCTCGTAGAAAAGCTTATATTTTTATTAATTTTAACAACACGAAAATTAACTCAATTAACATACAAAAATAACATGAATCATAGAAAATGATTTATGATATTGTTAAACTTAATTATATACAATGAATATCTATATCGTTAATAACTTGGAAAAACTATGTAATGTTGTTATTTTTAATAACATTAACAAAAACCAATATTCCTAGATCTATTAACATGAAAATAATGCATATAGTAAGTGTTAAAACTTCAAGTCCATAATATGGACTTTTCAAAATTTCAAGTGTTCAAATTAAGTAAGAAATCATAAATGATGCATAATTAAAAAATTTATTAAATTTATGAAATATTATGTAGACCAAACATATTTAGGCAAAAAAGGTCTAAGGTTAGTCGTAATATATCATGGTCAAGACCAAAAAACATGTATTGAGGGAATTAACTGAAGCTTGCAAAATCTCAGTGCATTATCGTGCATGTATTTATATGGTATGACTTTGGATGTTAAGATAATTATGTTGTTATCAAGATAAATGTTATGATAATTAAGACATTGAAATTATTGAACTCAATCTTTATTATCCGAGGTCAAAGCTAACCACTAGATATTAATAAGGAAACATATTTATCTTTCAGCACGTTATACAAAAGTCAACAACATAAGTGCCCTCATATAAGATGATTAAAATGTGTCCCAATAAATGAACATTGAATTGCCTATATTTATTAAAAATGAGAAGCCATGCATAAGCCTTCACAAAATATAAGTTTGCAAAGAACTACTAACCAAGTATATGTATTTTTCTTAAGCATCACTTTAGCATTAAGATAGATGGATATAATTATCTATTTACAAGTTTAGGGTGCATAACACTAATAAATTAGAAATTGTTAATATTTGTGGAAGATGAGGAGACAAGGAGACAAATCTAATTAATGTTGCAAAACTAACAAAATTTTAGTTATATAACGAACATGCACAATATATGAAAACTTCCCTTGTGGTTGATCACTCAATCATTTTATCATGAATTAATTAATTGATCACATAAGCTATGGATTACTAGGTAAACTTGTATTAGAACTCTAACAAAGATACATTTATATGCTTATGAATCAATTATATTTATTAAACTTAATTTATATTGAATATATAAATAATTATTTCATGGGAGGACACGAGAATGTCAGGCAAGTTGGATCAAGTTGTGTAACATGTGTGAGGTTGAGAAATTATGAGTGTATATTGTAGTAGTTTCAAATTGTTATTGACATTGAATGAGATTGTTTTGGAGTCATTGTCATTGGTAATGTGTATCCTTGTAATAACCTGCCTTTGAGCTTTCAAGGATCTTGATTGCATAGTATCAGAGATTGCATGGATTTCTAGGACTGGAATGAAAAGTGGATTAATCATTCCAAGAGATTTTACAGATAGTTATGAGGTGCCCATGGAAGTTTAATCATTAATGTTTATGAATGGATGATTCTCTAAATGCTAGGTATATGTATATTTTATCACTTTTATATGAAGACAAGGATTTTAGGAGAATGAGCATCGCTTGTCGATATTAGTATATTATGAGTCTTCCACATTTCTAGGTTGTATGTATTGTTAGAGATTGGGGGTTGAATAACAGACATAGGATGGCACCCCTTCTGGTCATGTGTCTAGTGCTAGGATGAGTCATCTCACACCTCTTTGAAATGCTCTTATCCCTGGTACCAGATATCTTACGTATATTTTTACTACTTCTTGTTGCACTTTAAATCCTCTATTTGATTATGGTACTACATTGGTGGAAACCACATAGGAGGCCTCATGTTTTCCTGGAAAGGAATTCATAATGTTTTAATAACTGAGGCAATATTGTATCTGGGGTTCAATAGGACTAGACTAAAATTCTATATCTTTGGAAGAAAGAGAGTGCATATTTTTATATCTCTCATTCATTTAAAGACTTAAGTATCATATGCTGTGATAGAAGGTCGAGGTTCTTGGGATGTTTTTGATCTTTCTATTGTTAAATTTTCTCTCGGTTACATTCTAAGCCACGTTTGTATTTGCAGTTTCCACTGGAACTTCCTTTCTCGAATTTTTGACGGTTTGTTCTACTTCTTGTTTACATTTCTTTCTAGTCTTCGTTTGCGTGGGGGATTTGTATCTCGAGGGGTACTCTCCTTGTTTTATGCATTATGCACATTAATGCTTAGGGTTTGTTGCACCACTGGTACTCGGTGTCTCTGGTGTGGCGAAATTATGTGGCGGTGCTTTCCTCATGATTTTTATTTCTCGGTGGTAATTGTAATCTTTCTGATGCCTGGAGTTCTCTATGATTGTTGGATTATTCTTTTTTATTATGTAAATGAGTGATTTGACTCCACTACAACTTAGGGGTGGTGGAGATGCAGGTGCCCATTGAGGGTCCTTCCTTTTGGCGATGTCCTTCCTTTTGGCGATGATCCTGGTTATCATATTCTTCCAATTTGTGTTGGTTGGGATTTTTGATCTGGCAGATCCTTCAAGTTGTGTGTATGTCCATTTCCGTTTATAACATCCTATATTCTTTAACTGTCCCTCATTCCACCCAATCTATTTCCAGAAAGTGACGAATTTCTTCTCCGGTCTATTTCTCTTGGTGGGGATTTTGTGCATTTATTTCTGGCATGCGCCATTTTCTGTGGACATTTGGTTGGCCTGTCTTAGACAGAGGATTCTGATCCCTTTGTAGAAAACCATGTAGATTCACAAGCTCATGCAATGTACTAAAGCATAGGACAAGAATCTACTTCTCATTTCAACCAGCGGAAGGCAATGGATTGATGAAAATATATGAACAAGAAGAAGATAAATTAATGACACATAACACAAGACGTATATGGGGAAATCCACTGCTCAAAACCCTGCTATCTGTATTGCATATATCATAAATATGAGTGAATATACAAATCTTGTTCTCACTAGAACAATTCCGCACAAGTATGCTCAACTCTCTTAGCTCACAAGCTAGCTAGCTAATTTCGCAGCTCTCCAAGCCCCTAATCTCCTGTGTAACTCATAAGATGAATAACAAGCATTTAAAGGGAATTAATTCTTCCAAAACTGCACAATCCAAACATAAGTTACTCTTTGATTGCATGCATGATATTTACAACTCAGTAAATCACATAATTGATAGTACATTGTCCTTGCACTCTAGTCTCAACTAGGTCTTTTTCAAAATTGACATGCATGAGTTTCTCATGAGGGAATTTTCAGTTAACTAGAGTGACATTTGTGGATGCACTAGTGCACCAATGAACTGTTAAATCTCTATTAGTTCCACAAATAGTTTGGAACTAATTTCACTGAACATAATTCAATAAACTAAGTGATCTAATTTCCAACTCAATTTAAACACATACTTGAGCCCTAAAACATAGGGAGAACATATACATGACTAAAAAAATACATACAACTTGAAATTCCTAAGCTAATTAAGTTAATTAATATTAATTAACTATTTACAAGTTGATATGAGAATAGAATTTGATTTTCATTCTCAGTTTAATTCAAGGACAAATTAAACTGGAATTTCTTTTTTCCATTTCTCAACACTCCCTCTCAACACCAATCTTGCCTCTGTGAAACTCTTATTTACATCTTGAAAATGCCTTTGTCAAAATTTCAACCTCTTGGTCCTCCATGGGAATGTACTCTGACAACATAATCCGCCTCAATACACAATCTTTGAGATGATGATATCGAATATCAATATGCTTGGAACGATCATGAAAATTTTGATTTTTAGAGAGTTTGATAGAACTCTGATTATTGCAGTAAACCACAGTTGGATCCATCTGCTGACCAAATAAACCAACCAAGATCTTCCTCATCCAGATGGTCTCAGATGCTTCCTGACTTACAACCATGTACTCTGTCTCTTTCGAACTAAGTTCAGTCGATCTTAGTTTCCTGTTGTACCAAGAAACTGTTGTTGGCCCAATACTCAAGATCCCTCCTGAGGTGCTCTTCTACTCAGATGGAGTCCTTGCCCAATTTACATCAATGAAGCCTTGAAGCTTCACTCTCTCTGCCCGTTTGTACCATAATCCATACTGAGAAGTTCCCCTTAGGTATCTCATCACATGCTTTGCCACATTCCAATACATCATGGTAGGCCCAACCATCGCTTGACTAAGCTAATAACTACATAGCACATATCCGGTCATGTTTTCACCAAGTACATGAGTGAACCCACAAGCTTCTTGTAAATAGTAGTTTCCACTACTTCCCGTGAAGTAGCATCCCCCTTCCTCCAGTTACTTTTTAGAGGAGTCTCCATGGGTTTCCGGCTCTCCATGCAGAATCTCCTGAGTATCTCGTTGGCATACTTTCCCTGAGACACAAACAACTCCCCATCTTCCTACCATACTTCCATGCCAAGAAATTAATGCATGAGCCCCATGTCCTTCATCTCAAACTCTCTTCCAAGGTCTTGCTTGCAAGACTTGATCAACTGATCATCACTTGTCAGTAAGAGATCATCAACATAAACTACAATCATCAACAATTTACCTTCCACCAATATGTGGTACAGGTTCGCATGCTTCACTCTTCGTGAATCCCAACCCGATGAAGTAACTATCTATCCTGGTTTACCAAGCATGGGGTGCTTGCTTCAGCCCATAAAATGCTCTTTTGAGCCAGCACACATGCGACTCACAGTCAAAGGTCTCAAAACCTTCAGGCTGCACTATGTACATCTCTTCCTCAATCATGCCATTAAGGAAGGTTGTCTTCACATCCATATGATGTATCTTCCAACCCACCTATGTTGATAGTGCCAAAATAGATCTCATTGATGAGTACCTTGCACCAAGAGCAAAGGTCTCATCATAGTCAATCCCCTCTATCTGTGAAAAGCAATAGGCCACAAGTATGGCCTTATGTTTCTCCACACTACCATCTGCAACTTACTTTACCATGTAAATCCAATGGGAACTCACCATTGACTTGTCCTCTAGTCTCGAGACCACATCCCAACCACTATTACGAACTATGGAGTCATACTCCTCCACCATGGCATCAACCCAAACTGGTTGCTACATTGCTTTCTTAAAGGAAGATGGATCTATCACAACACATTCACCCATAAGAGCCATGTATCCAGTGTACCGTTGAGGTGACCTCCTCTATCTACGCTGAGAAGTGGGTGCACCCATATTTTCCCCCGCATCATCCAACAATCTGTCAGCCTCTCTGGTGCGCTTTCTTCCCTCTCTGGAAGACTCTACTTGAGTGGCTGTATCCATTCCCCGATCCTTTGCATGTGGTTGCTCCACATCAATCTGAGGCTCCTCAACCTTAGGAGCTAAAATCTCCTCATCCGCATGTAGCTCAAGCTCACTCTCAAGGGAAACTCTCATGACTTTCTCCTCATCAAGTCTTATGTCCCTGCGAACCACTATTATCCTGCTAGTCAAAAAGTACACCGAATAGTTGTGAGGTGTGTCAATGTACCCCATAAATATCCCTGGAAGATATGTGCATATAGAAAATTTTCGCATATACAAAAGATATGCACATATCTTTCTTATATGCACAATTTTTGTATATGCAAAATTTCCATATATAGAAGTTGCACATATACAGTAGATGTACATACATAAAAGACTTACATATGTGGAAGATATTCACATATAAGAAAGTTACACATATACGGAAGATATGCAAATATTTGCCGTATATGCACAATTTTTTTATATGGAAGTTGTGCATATACAGTAGATGCACATATATAAAAGACATGCATATACGGAAGATATTGACATATAAGAAATTTACGCATATACAGAATATATGTGCATAAATGGAAGTTGCGCATATACGGTAGATGCACATATACAAAAGATGGACATATAAGAAAAATATGCGCATATATTGTGTATATGCACAATTTCTGTATATGGAATTTGCATATATACTGTAGATGCACATACATAAAAGACGTGCATATATGGAAGATATGCACATATAAGAAAGTTATGTATATACAGAAGATATGCACATATCTTCCGTATATGCACAATTTCCATATATGCGCAATTTATGTATATGGAATTTGCGCATATACGATGAGGATACATAAACGACGTGCATATATAGAAGATATGCACATATAAGAAAGTTAGGGATATACCAGAGATATGCGCATATCTTCCATATATGCACAATTTCCATATATGAAATTGCGCATATACGGAAATTGTGCATATACAGAAGATATATGTATATCTTTCGTATATACATAACTTTCTTATATGTGCACACTTCCGTATACGTGCAATTTCTATATATGGAAGTTGTGCATATACTGTAGATTCACATATATAAGAGACATGCATATACAAAAGATATACACATATAAGAAAGTTACGCATATACGGAAGACATGTGCATATACGGAAGTTGCACATATGCAAAAGATGCACATATACAAAAGTTATATATACTAAAGTTTCACATACAAGGAGGTTATGTTTATATACGGAAGTTGCACATATATCTGGAAGATATGTGCATATAGAAAAATTTCACATATACAAAAGATATGCGCATATCTCTCGTATATGCACAATTTTCGTATATGAAAAATTTCTATATATGGAAGTTGCACATGTACGGTAGATGCACATACATAAAATATGTACATATATGGAAAATATGCATATATAAGAAAGTTATGCATATATGGAAGATATGCACATATCTTCCGTATATGCACAACTTTTGTATACGGAAGTTGTGAAAATATGGTAGATGCATATATATAAAAGATGGGCATACACGAAAGATATGTACATATAAGAAATTTATGCATATATGGAAGATATGCACATATATAGAAGTTGCACATATACAGTAGATGCACATATACAAAAGATGCATATATACGAAAGATATACGCATATATTGTGTTATGCACAATTTTCGTATATGCGCAATTTTTGTATATGGAATTTGTGCATATATGAAATTTATGTATTTACGGAAGAGATCCGCATATCTTCTGTATATGCACAATTTCGATATATGCAAAAATTTTGTATATGAAATTTGCGAATATACGATGTAGATACATAAACAATGTGCATATATGGAAGATATGAACATATAAAAAAGTTACAGATATACGGAAGATATGCGCATATCTTCCGTATATGCACAATTTCCGTATATGCGCAATTTCTGTATATGGAATTTGCGCATATATGATGCAGATGCATAAAAGACATGTATATACGGAAGATATGCACATATAAGAAAGTGACAGACATATAGAAGATATGCGCATATCTTCCGTATATGCACAATTTCCATATATGTACAAAAATGCAGTATCTATATAGGCGCAACCTCTGTATATACACATTTTCTATATATATGCAACTTCCGTATATACGCAACCTCTGTATATACACATCTTCTATATATGCGCAATTTATATATATGGAATTTGCGTATATATGGTAGATGCACATACATAAAAGACATGCATATATGGAAGATATGCACATCTAAGAAAGTTATGTGAAGATATGCACAACAGCAAGACATGGATGTGACAACGAATCAGAAAACGACACAACAACAAGGAAACAAAATACTTATGGCTAGCTCAAGCTTTTTTGGAATAACATGCAAGGCTTTAATCTCTCAAATTTTCAATTCTCCAAAGAGCATATTATTGTCCACAAATTGCTGGTGTGTCGTCGAGCGATCAGTTTCAGGGATCTTTTTCCTTTTATGTGACCCTCTCACTTTGCCTCTTGAAGAAAATGGACCAAGTCTTCTATTGTGATAATAAACAAGAATGGGGATAAGGAAGTGCCTTACCTCAAGCCTTGGATGGAGTGGAATTTCCTTAAGGGAGATCTGTTGAGAATAATAGAAAAGAAAGGAGTTATTACCATGGATCTAGTCCATCATATCTAGTCTTAAGAAAATACAATGGTTGCCAGCATCTGAAAGAGGAGTTGCCAATTTAAGTGATCATATGATTTGGATAAGTCCAATTTCATCAACATCCCTAGCCTTCATCGAGATTTCAAAGAGTGAGGTATTTCATGAGCCGAGATTATGCCATCAAGGATTTGTTGCCCCACTATAAAGTTTGTTTGTTTCGACCTAATTATGATGAATGGATCTACAAAGTGGTTGGTTCTAGATGGATCTACAAAGTGAATGTAACAACCTTGGTGAAAATTCCATGTAATAAATGTTAAAAACAATAACCACGGATGAATGGGACACTTATTCCAAGTTGAATGTTGGGAAAGACATCCTATGGGTGTTCATTTCGCAAATTAGCAAAGGAAGTGACATGAGGAAACAATGATTCATGGCGATTCCCAGATAAGTAAGAAATCTCTACACTTAACTCTATTGTTTACACCTATTGGTTACATGTCGATGATATGTTTGATGAAATTCCTGTCATGGCTAGTAGGGGTATGGTTAAGGCCTTGATCAACTATTTACTTTTGCATCATTGTTTCCCTGTACTTTACTTAATTATGAGCTTTCATTCCATTCTGGGCAGTGGCCTGGGCTTTGGGCCTGAAAAAGTGGCTCAAATCTTGGAGTTGCAATAGTAGGCTTTGATCATGCAACATGGCCCTTGCAACTCCCATAATACTTTTTATCTTCCTCTTAGCCACTCCATTCTGTTGTGGGTTATGGGTTTCTTTCAACTCCCAGCAAAGGCATTCTTTTGGACAAAAGTTCTTAAATTCATTCGATAAATATTCTCCACCATTGTCTCTATTGAGAGCCTTCACTTTCCTGCGAGTCTCTTTCTCAACAAGTGCTTTATATTCAACAAATTTGTAGAATTTCTGGTCTTTCTTTTGCATGAAGAAGATTCAACACTTCTGTGACATATCATCGACAAATCTCACATAATACACGTGCTTGGCCATGGAGGCTATCGAGAAAGGTCCACGCACATCCAAGTTAACTCTTTCAAGGACTCCTTACACTTTACTTTCCCACTCATTGAAGGTGACTTTTTTGTACTTCCCTAATGTTCACCCTTTGCATGTATCTCGCTGCTCTAGTGCACCTTTGGGAAGTCCTCTAGATATCTGTTGCATGATCTTGAAATATCCATGGTGCAAATGGCCCAATATTCTATGCCATAATTCACCGATGTCTCGGCTCCGCACATTCTCTACTTTTGTGCTTAATGTTGCACAATCTTCTACATCCAATTTGTAGATATTTTCGCTTGAAACTTGAGCTACTTCACCAGTCGTGTGGAAATGTGTGTAAGGAAATCCTTTCCTTTACTAAATATCACATCGTAGCCACGTCTTCCAACATAGAAACTGACATGAGGTTCTTCTTCAGACTCAAAACATACATCACATATTTTAATTCTAGAGGGCAGTCAGACTCCCTTTGAAAAGTAATTGTACCCATACTGGTAGCACTATACCTTACTTCATCTCCTATTTCGATATGCGTCTAGAGATCCTTCTCCTCCATGTCATTGAAGAATTCTCGGTTTCCCATCATATGGAATGAGGTTCCACTATCCAGATACCAGACAACACCCATCCTAGTTCTCACCATACAAGCGATGAGGGTGAAATCACATTTGAATTGTGAGGCAAGAGCTTCACATGCCGCTCCTCCTGGCGGCTTCTTACTCGCCTTATTGTGTAGACACTTCGTGGCATAGTGTTACAGTTCATGACAGTGAAAGCACTTGATTTTCAAAAATCATTTCTTCTTGCCCGCCTGACTAGAATCTTATTTGGATTGGGATTTATTTCCTTTCCCTTTCTTTTCCTTTCCAACCAAGGCACAATTCTCCTCATCGTCACACTTGGATGAGGTTCCATCTTTAGTTTTCTCCCTTATCTCTTCTTGCATCAAGTCAAACCACAGATTCTCCCAATTTGGTAGCTTCTCCCTCCAATTGACCGAATCTTGGTAGTTGTGCTAGCTCTTGGGAAGGCCTAGAAGTGTTATGATTACTAGATCATCCTCAAAAATTGTGATAACAACACTCCCAAGTTCATTCAGACATTAGGTGAACTTGCTCAGGTACTGTGGTATTATGTCACCCTTCTCCATCTTAATCTTCCAAAGCGTATACTTTAGTGCAAGCTTCATGTGGTCACTATTGATCTGAAACAAGTCTATAAAGGCTTGCCACATTGCATATGGGGTATCATTCCCATGGAGATTTGAGAAAATATGATCTCAAACTCCTTCTAATATGATCCTCCTCACCTTTTCCACACATTTCTTCCACTCTACCATATCTTGAGCATCAGTTGTTGTATGTTTAGGAATATAGTTGTCTATGAATTCCCTGGGCCCATTATCTTCCAAGACTACCTCCATCCTGTCCTTCAAAGAAATATAATTTTAGCTACCCTCAAGGGGCACATACTCAAGTCTCAATCAATAGTACAACATCCTTTTAGCCCTAAAGAATGATACTGTAAATAATATTCACTTGCAAAGAAAAACTTGAATTCCTCTCTTCTAATGTGATTCTTGCTCTGATACCATTTAGAAATTCCTTGTAGATTCAAACTGCTTATATAATATGTTAAAAAAAAAAAAAACTTGAATCTACTCTACTCATCAACAGAAATAATTAAATGATTGAGAAATCACAACATAAACATGAGACAAGATTCAATCACATATACTCAGAGATTTATCTAAGGGGAAAGCAATTGCTCAAAACCCCTTCCTATAGAGAAGAAATACAATACTTGCTCAAGCCCGAGAAACCTCTCCACTAGTATAATCTATCTCATTACTTCCTAGACAAGCTCTCGTTAATACTTGACCAAATCTAAGCTTGCCCAAGTCCCTATTTCCTTCTGATGCTCCTCATGGAATTAACCCCTATTAATTAGGGAAATTCTTAATTAGAATTGAGCAATCCCTGTAGGCCCTTCTCTGACTGCATGCACTGCTTATACAATTTGGAATTGTCTACAACTGATGGTACATTGCCCTTGAACTCTAATATGAACTGGGTAACTCGAATTCTCTACATCCATGAGATAATTTAGGTTGATTAATCAGTTCAACTGGATGTTCACTGAGTGTGAAAAAAGTTACACACCCTTGACTAAACCTCCATTAGTTCTACTAATAGTGCGAACTAGTTATACTGACAATAACTCAAATTCACTGAACTAGATTACTACAAATTAGCAATCAATCATGTAGAACGAAACTCAAGTGTCTCGAACTCGAATTAAATAATTAAACTAAGTGATATGAGCCATGTCACTTTAGTTAAATTACTCCAAGTATTTTACTGAAATTGAAATTTGAATTTCACCTAATTTAATTAAGGGGAAAATAAATTAGGAATCTCTTGCTGCATTTTCAACAATAGAGGCTTGAGTCCTCCCTGAAAAGTTGCACAAAAACTGAAGTCGCTAGCTCAGAACTAGTTGAAAAAGTCCCCAGTTGTTGGCATACCCTTGATGTGGGAGCGACTGGAGGGTCCCAATCGCATGCATAACCATGTCATGGTAAAAATTGAGGCTCTACGTGAGTGACATGTCAAGTTGCCTCATGGGTTGGTCACTTGGAAGAGTTGGTTAGCCCTTAAAGGTTCTATAACATTTGTAGAAAGTCAAATTGGTTGTGTTTTATCGGTTCCACTTCCTTAACTGTACATGGGGAGTTGAATCATATCATAGTAGTCTCTCGTTAGATATTTACCCCAACGAACTAGTTAACTTAAGTAAATATGGGAGGAAAATGTTACACCAAGATTCAATTAAAAATGCTACATATTATTACAAAAATTATATATATGACTTAAGAACTATTGGTTATCAATATTTTATTATACACTTATTTTTTTTTTTTTAAGTTTTCTCTAGAGAGTATTCTTAAAAGATTAATAAAATATGCATATCCTTTATTATCATTACTTGGTGTAAGCTTCGAATTTAACTACTAAATTGTTATCATGGAGTATTTTGGTGGTTAAATATAATCCTATAAAACGCCAAATGTGTTAAAACATGCAGAAATGATGAAAATCATAAATACTTGGGGTTTTCGAATTTCAACCCTACCTTAGTGATTATGAGGACATTAATCCTCATATCAAAGGTTTCGTATTATGAGGACATTAATCTTCATATGAAAGGTTTCATTGTCGTATACGATTGGTTTTTTGTGTGGCCTTTTTCTACGAAATAACTATCGAATAGCTTCTCTTCACTTCACTTGTTTCATGGAGAATGGTTTCCAAAATATCTTTGAAAGATAATTATAGAATATTTAAAATAAATTAAATTTATTATATATAATAAAAATGATGACCTTAAATAATAATAGAATATTTCAATTAACTAAACTTATTATATAATAAAAAATTAACTTAAATAATTAATAATAATATTAAACTTCTTTATAAATAATAAAAAATATAAAATTAATAAATATATAAGATAAATATCTTATAATTTAATAAAAATAATATTATATATTTATACAACGAATTTCAAATTTTAACAAATATAAAATGAAATAACAAAAATTATTTTATATTTCTCTGCTAGGGATTTATATTTATACATTAATCGCTTTAAAATTATAATTATAATTCTAAATCACAGCACTCACGTCGCCCACGATGTTTATTTTGCAATAATACATTGGACATAATGATGACTTCCATTTTAGGTTTTAAAAAACAGTAAATATACTATTTATTTTCTTTTCTTAAAATTGAAATAATCATACTAAATTACACAACTTACATCAATCATGATTTTTTGCTTTGAAATAATATAGTAGTCATAATGATGACTTCCATTTTAGATTTTAAAAAACGGTGACTGTACTATTCATTTTCCTTCCTCAGTTGCATTCCATCGATACTTCATTTCGCAATTTGAAAACAAGATTAGTGCCCTCTTTCAGCACGGAAAAAAACTATATATTTATATTATATTTATGATTGGGATCTTATAAGCATATATGTCTAGGTTATAATGCCATTTGCATGGTTTGTAGAGTGGATCATACCACATTTTTTGAGATTTGACAAAAAAATATTGAAAGTTGTCTTGTTACACTACACGATGACCGAGTGGAGATAGATACCTCAAGTTAGCAGATATAGGAAACAAAAGGATTTTCATGACTGCAAAATATGTATGTGCATACTTTCACTATGAGATGTGCCATTGTGTGGGCAATGTAAAGGAAAACATACCAGAATATTTACCATTGTTTAAGAGTTATGTATCCGGAAGACAAAAGTCCTAGATCTGGGAGTTGTTGCTACCCATTTTAATCTGCATCCGCCATATGCCTTCGGGAGAAGTTAGACCCATTTTAGAAAATGCATCAGCTTTTTTGTTTTTGTTCCTGTCAATATGAGAAATAGAATAGTCCCTCCTCTTGTTCCATAATGTTGCAACCCTATCCAACCATCCAGCAAGACGAACGTTTTTTATGTGGTGCTTTGACAAAACATGATCAGTTATTACCCTCGAGTCTCCATAGATTTGCAAATTGGGAATGTCAAGAAATATACAAAGGGAAAGAAGACCCGCTAAAGCCACCGCTTCAGCTTTGTTGTTGGACCTCGAACCAGCATTCCAATAGATTTCAATAGCCTGATCATTTGTTGTTCTGATGTATACACCACATGCACATATCCCATGTTGAGTAGCACTGTCGAAATAAGAACATGGAGAAACCGTGGTCTTCAAAACCGTGGGTCTTCTTCCATTCCTGATCATGTTCATTTTTGTCATATGATTCCTTCCATAATTGTTCTTGTTTTTCCGAAACAATTCAAGGGCGTTGTATAGAGATATTATAGACGCAACTACAGAAGATTTTTTTTCCACTTTAGAACTGAAAATTCTGTCATTTCTCCATTTCCATATGGCCCAAATGGCCAATAAGGGGATGGCCCTCCATTCTTTGTTCATGATGCTCCAACTTTTGAAAGCTTCAGAAATGGATGGGAAGGAACAGAGGGTGAAACCATAGTGAGCAGCAAGATTCTGCGAAATGGGTTGCACCTGTGGGTAAGTGAGGAATAGATGTAAATTATATTCAAAGTTTTTCCTGCAAAGTGGACAGATGGCAGGCCCATGCCAATTCCGTTTTTGTAAATTTTCCCAAGTGAGATTCCTATTGTGAAATACCAGCCATGCGAAGATAATGATCTTTGTGGGGCATCCTGATTTCCAAAAAGTGGGAGGAAATATATCTCCGGAATTACCTGCCTCAGAAATTAGAAACTGCATATATATTATATTTATATATATATAATATATATATATATATAATATAATGTTTTACCTTCATTCAGTGAGCCATTCCAGACCTCTTCATATGATAGCGAGTCTTTATCGGCATAGCGAAAAATTCTGTGGGCGCACAATGAGGATAAGATAGAATTCCATTGAACCTCCAGGTCATCTCGGAGCTGCAATCCAGTCATTGTTTTCCATATAGGAATGGTTCCTTCCCATTTTCGAATGGCGCTGTCCTAGAAGAAGATCTCCTTGTTGTGGAGCGCTCTCATCAACCGAGGGGATACATGAATTTTCCCAACCCCTCCAGCAAATTCGTCCCTTCCAATCATAATCTTTGCGCCCGTCTGAAATTTCCAAATAAGATTTTGTTTGAAATATGGTTCCAATTTCCTAAAGCCTCTCCAAATAACAGATCCATGTGATGACCCAATGTGATTTTCCCTGATCCAATAAGACATGTCCATGTTGTCCATGTATTTAGCGCGAATGGCTGAGCTCCATAACGAGTCGCCCATAATTGCCTTGCACATTGATTTGCACAGCAGTGCTTTCCTAAAATGTGATAAATCTAATATGCCCCATCCTCCCATATGTTTTGGGCGTGCAAGCACTAATAGTTTGGTTAGGTGGAATTTATATTGGTCTTTGTCACATCCCCAAATAAAATTGGCAATCATCCTGTTCAAATTTTTAATTATAGCAGATGGGATATAGAACAGGTGCACCCAATAGACCATTGTTTGAACAAGAACAACGTGTGTCAGGATCATGCATCCTCCTTTAGATAAACACAAATACTCCCATGCTGCAATTTTCTTGTAAAATCGATTAGCAATCCAGGTCAAATCCACCACTCGATAACCTATTGATTTCAGCTTAGTGCCCTTACTCATCATAGAATCTTTGTGTTGTGTGACATTTGTTATCGATATCGAGTTTTACATTGCGATTGATCAAAAAGCTTCAAAGAGTTTGTCCACGTAAGAATTTAAATCCTTTTGCATATGCACTCAGTAGGAATACGTAATATTTACTACAGGAACCATGAGCAGAAATATCAATCAGACTAGTCTCAGACTTTTCGGAGATGTGTTCAA
>APFE030012822.1:1918-37098 GCA_000404065.3 Pinus taeda
CTCCCACATACTGTTGAGTATATATTGGGAGACCACAATAGGCTACATCCTTTATCCTTAGGAAGCTGTGTCTACCGCCCTATCGATCGCAATGCACTGAACACAACATTCGGGAAGATTGACTGCCGTACCATAAAAAGTATTATATAGTTTTGCGATTGGTTTCGTAATCCTCTCTGCCTAGATCTCCAGATAAGTCCATTTTTCTCCTTTTCAAACTCCTTAAAGGAAAAGGTCCTCTGAGCGCTTGTCACTTCAGGCTCAATAAAAATCGAAGGCAACTAGAGTCATATTTTGCTTTTTCTCGATTCTTTAAAATTGAAAAAACAAGTTGTGTGAAAGCATCTAAAATTTATTTTAATCGGAATAACATCACAAATTCTCTCGTTGGTCTTTAGGTTGAGAAAATGGAGTCTACCAACCAAGGGTTTCCCCTTGGAGGAAATCATAGTCCCTTCTCCTCTTGGGGAGATGTTGGTGCACCCCATATGGCCACTTTGTCACTTCCAGGGTTGACAATTGGTTTTCCTGTCTGACTCTTCTCTACCTCTGTCGTTCAGAATCCCGTAATTCCTAAACAGTCAAATCAGCAACTAGATGACACTAGAGTTGCCTCCCAACCTTCTAGTTCATCTGATTCTCCCTCTCCTCCTTCCTCTTCGCTTGATAAAGTCGATAAAGCTAAAAATGAAGTAACTGAGAAGAAGAAGAAGCAGAAAGAGAAAAATAAAAGAAGAAAAAGGAACCAATATCGAAAGGGGCAACCAAGCGTCATCTAGAAAAAATCCTCACACCGCACCGTTGAAACCTAAATCTCCTTGTGTCATTTGCAATGGAGACCACTATCACCGAGATTGTCCCTGCATCCCCCGGATCTTAAGGGACTCGTCTCCTTGTTTGCACAATCCAGTGGCATCAACCTCTGACGATTATGTTGAATGCACACCATCAACCAGTGAAAGTGAAGCACATGGACAGAAAAGGAATCCCAAATTTCCCTATAAGTTGTGTGAAGGCAATAACGTCATCCACTGTTGTCCCTTCCTTGACGAGGCTAAAAGAGTTTTGGATGACCGTCTGGTTTCACCGCTACGACTTCCTCCTGGATATAAAAAACTCTTTCCAAGTCCTCCACCGGTTGAAAATCTCGCTGGCCCGTCATTATGGTCGGCCGAAGCGTCTATCATTGAAAATGAACCCTCTGAATCCATACTAGACGAAAGTCAAAAGGTCGAGACGGCAGTTGACCTGGTCTTGCCTTCAGAGTGTTCATCTTCAAATGATATTGTCACTGAAGAGAAAGAGAATGACACCGTTCAAATTATTTCATCAACAAAGACTCTAATGAACTAGGGGCTAGTCCTCCCATTCCTTTATCGTAGGAAGGAAGTTCATTAGAGTCATATCCGGTCGTCTATTTGGTCCCACCACCAAGCAACCTAGTCATTTCCTTCAACTGGAATCTACTAGGAAGACCTCGTTTACCAGCTAATGTACCATTTAGAATCATTGTACAAGCTTACAGAATGGTCATGGCTGGTACAATCATCGATGAAGGGGCTTCTTTGAGTATCCTTTCCTCAACTGCCTGGAAAGCGCTTGGTTCGCCATCGCTTTTGCCTGAAATGAGAAATCTGACAGGCTTCGACAAAGGAACCAGTCGACCTTTAGGGATCCTTCCAAATGTGCCTATTATTTTGAGAAGGAAAACTGTTCACATGAACGTAATGGTAGTTCAAGGACCATTAGATTATAATCTACTCCTTGGACGAGACTATATTTATTGCATGGGAGCCATTGCCTCCTCACTCTTTAGAGTAATGTGTTTTCCGCACGAAGGTAGAATGGTCAAGCTCGTAGACCAAATGTCGTTCCCCGGTTTAGACATCACAAATAGTCAAATGCCATCCCTAAATGGTCTCTTCATACAAGGAGTGTCTCATCGATCTCCAGTCCGTCCACCTGATGAACGCGAGTGATTCAGGAGGATGTGACTGAAACCAAGGGGGCATGCACCCTGGTCTATTTCAGCAGGAAAACCTTGGGTATAGACTAGATTTCCATGAGGGATATATGACTAGTCTGATGAACCCATCCTTATTGGAAAATGGGATCAGGCTACAATAAGATACCTTCGTTAAGGTTATGCTGAGTGGCACGTGGTTGCACCACTCCCCTTTGTCTATTTTGGTAGACATCGCCAAGGAAGCTTTTTGTCTGCTATACAGATGGAACTTTCGTGGTAACCTAGAAATTTTTCACTATACCTGGGGGCATGCAAACCTTTCTGCATGCAAGTGAAGAGCGGCTATTTATTTTTTAAATTTGTAGGACCTCTAACCCTTTAAACCCATAAGGCTAGTCGTTTCCTAACTTGCATAAAGAAAGGATCTAGGGCAAAGCTTGACAGATGTAAGCCCCTTCAAAATAGCATATTGAATGAGACATTCTTATCATACGATTGGAGAGCAATGTTACCATAGGGTTCAAGCTCGTTAAAAAATAAACCCTCCACGAGCAATTTTAGCGCATAGTTCAAGCTCGTTAAAAAATAAACATAAGTCATGAGCAAATGTTTCCTCCAGTGTTTAAGCTCATTAAAAAATGAACTGGTAAATAACCATTTTGAATGCTTTATCACCAGCTTTTGAGCCTTGGTCATGTTCTCATCATCACCTCCACTATGTTTTTAGCCGATCATTCACCCCCATATGATTGTTTACCCCTTCGAGGAACATCTGCAAAGAGTGATTCTATTAGCCATCCTTGTGACACTGTCATGACTGGAAAATTCCAAATCTTACCTGGAATCAGTTGCTACCCGAAACCATCACTCGTTCCTCGAAAAAAAGTCTTCTTTAAGCTCTTTTCACCTGACTCGTAAAATATGAAAATATTTCCAAGCAATTGGCCTCTCCGGCTCATTAAAGTCATAAGAAGTGCTATCCCTCCTCTAAATTTTAATCTTTTTGGACCTGAGGGATACTTACACAAAAAGATCGAGCACTTGTCTTGTTTGGCTCATTAAAACTATCGAAAATTCATCCCTTTTTCATTATTTTACGCTTTTTCAGACTTAAGGGATTGCATGACGAAAAAGAACCATTGGAGTCTCCTTTCCATTCCTTTCAGACTCTCTAAAATTGAAAGGGACCGAGTTATCTTTGTCATTAAACTTGTTAAAACCAAATAGCGACAAACTCGTCCGCATGGATGAGAACGAGTTTCACTGTCTCTAGGCTCGCTAAAATATAGCGACAGGTTCACCTGAAGGGCAGATTATAGAACAAGCATATGTTATCCTCCTCAAACTTGACAAAAATAAACAGGTACTGGTCAACAATGACTGGGGAAAATTGGGAAGAAAACTTGAAAAAGCTTTATTGGTAGCAAGTCGCTCTTGAACATGACACTTTCCTTCCACATCCATGTCAGGTTGGGTTGTTCCATTCACTGGTCATCACCATCGGTCCATCACACCATCCATATTTGGGGTTAACGCTACCAATCCATCGTCAATGTCACCGATATGTTCAAGAGAATTCATTCAAACAATTCACCTGTGTCTCACCCACTGCAATACATTCGTGTTCCATTCCTTCATGACCGCCACCCTGAACCCTGTATCGTCAGATTGTTTTCACCTCCAAAATCATTTGCTTCATTCTGTGTCGTTGATGTGGGATTCATTAAGGCCCCCCTGCGACGGGTCGCTTCTTGTCAACATCAGCTCATTATCCAAGAAGTTGACTTAGGAACAACACTTTCAGTACTTTGAAGCTTGCATGCCTCAATGGCAAGTTTCTCACTTCTAGCGACATGTTTACATCAATGGCCATCGACCGAAAGATTTTATGTGGTGTTCGATATCGAATCATGTATTCACACCACGTGAATTGTACTGCAGTACCTTGAGGGTCATTATCATTATCGGTGATTCCTCTCATGCCTGTTAACATCTTACATCATTGGCTGGTAATCAGGCGATGTCTTTCCATGTTCGACGCCAGAACATCTTTTCACATGGATTGACTTGTACTTCGGGCGAAGATTGAACGAGTTTGAAGACCCCAGATCTAGTTTCATCCATCAAGGTTGTGATATATTCAGGAAAATAAAGACATCAAATGCACTCCATAGCTGCACAGATAATCATCCAAGCTAAGGGATGATGGCTCTACTAGAATCATCAGTCTACCACACAGACGATTGTCTGTCCTATGTACATGAGAATGAATTTATAAAAGCTGATCATGGGAATGTCAGCCTTAGCTAGATCATGAAAAGTTATGAATATAATGTATTGTATAGTATCTTATTACATGTCGCCTTCCAGTTCGAAAAACCTCGGATCCTCATGATAAAGCATTTCACTCGACATCATGCTTTAGGGGGAAACAATTATAGACATATTTGGGCACTGTAACCTCAATCACATATGTCCATAAACCAAGGTCTCTCAAACCCCTAAAAGTGTTGTTTCAAACCCTAAAGGATCAAGGTCAACTGATTACATCATTTCCTAGAAGTTCTCCCTGAAAAACTACTTAGAACCGGTCAAAACTGGACCATACAGATAGCTCCATGTTGAGGGTGTGATGCATGCTGAAAATCCATTTTGTAGGGTGCGATGAGCCAGAGCAGACAAATGGCAGAGGCAGTTTGCTAGGTGGAAACCCAGAGAATCTTCTAGAAACTGCTCATATGACACTTGCCTCTCTAAATTCCACCAGGGATGAGTAAGGGATCATGAAATCTCCAAGTGGAACCAAGAACTATCAGTGAAATGACACTAATCAAAATCCCAGAAGTTGACTCACCCCCTTGCAAATATCTATATATGGATCCCTCATCCTAGAGATCTAGAGGCTAGAATTTTGTATTTTGTAAGGAAGTGCTGTTGGTTTCTATGTGAGACATTGTATTGTTGGGTGATCTAGCTTTTCATGAGGTGAAGAGGGCTTTCATGATGGGAGGATGGTGCTCGATCAGACAGCTGGGTTGTAATCCTCTCTTCTACTACTTCTATCAATAAAGCTATTTGAGTTTTCCTCCATATACTTGCATATTTCTGAATCTTGTATTTGTGTATGCATTTGTATGGTTAATGTACATCTGATCTTATATTGTTTATGGTTATAGATCTTTATGCTTTGATGGTATTTTGCTTCTTTGACTCTACAGGTGTTCTTTGAAGCAGGACAAGTGAGAAAGGAATGGCGAAAACTCTATCAAGGGAGAGAGGAAACAAGCAAGGAGCCAAGCGAAAGATTGAGGTTGGTGCTCTCTACTTCTCTCTCATCTATCTCTCATAAAGGAAAATACAAGTTACTTTGAATTGTTTGTTTCTAAGATAGCTACCCGTCTTAGTGGGACTAGTAGCTTTGAATAGACACTAGTTTTCCTAGAAACATTCATAGTCTTGGTGATAAGGAAAAACAATGAGTGTTGCAGTTTCGACAGGGTTTTCAACTTTCAACTTCAGTTTGATGAGGTAGGGTTACCTACTGAAGATGCAAGGTTGCCTTCTAGGATTTAACCCTCACTTCAATAGTTTTCAGGTAATATTCTTGCCATATCCTCCTTTTTTTTCTTCAATTGTTACCTAAGTTCACTCCCTTCTAATTTTGTGTAAGGGTAGCTTGATGCCCTGTTGTGAAGAGCTGCCATGGTCAAGCTTTGCTTAGGTGAGAAATTTCTTCTTCAAGCATGGTTTACTTAAATGTATGTCTTTCTTTAACTTATTTTTAGTTATAGAGAGACTATTCACTAATCTTATTTCTCTTGTGTTCTTTCAGTGGTCGCAGACTACAGGTACCCAACCTATTCCTAAGTTGGATATTCAGACTTGCACTCAACCTTAGTCCCATATTTTGGTTTCTCTCTTACAATTACTTTCTTTTCTCCCAGGTTGGGGCACTTTAACTATAGATTTAAAGGACTCTGAATGGGAAGCAAACCCTAACCTGGGTTTTGGTCTCACGCCTTCGGGCATAAGCTATGGGTTATCGACTGTTGTTTGGTCTTTTTGGGTTTAGATTATACCTATATCTATTCACATATGCCATTTATTTCTCTAACTGTTTGGTTTGGCTGTGTGTACCTCCAGTTTTTGAGACTTATAGCTATCACCACTATAAGTCTTTAGCTTCCAAGTAGGTTTTCCAATGATGATTTTGATTCTCTCAACGTATTCACACTACTATTCAAGTTTTCCAGTACATGTTCGATCGTATGCAAACCTTGATCAGTCACTTCTTTCACAAATCTCAGTGACAATTTCATTTTTAACCAATTGGTGTGAAATAAACTAAAGATGTAGTGGGATTTGATCCCTTATCATTGTTCTAACCATGTTCCAATAAGAAATAAAAATGATTGTCAATTTGAAGGATGCACCCAGTAGATCACTTCCCTTTGAAATTTCATTCAAATTAATTTCTTCCATACCCTCGATGGTCATTATCGAGCATTTTTTCAATGGAAGTAACAAATACCTTCTTCTTTTCTCGTAGAGACAACTATGTCACTTAGTAGTTGGTACTCATCGAAAGAACTATGATTTTCTCCATCTCCATCATCTCTTCAATGTACTAAATGAATTCATGCTTTTTTCTCTCTATGAGAGGTTGAAAAGCTTTCCTTGAAGCAGACTGAAGCTTGGGGTATCTTTCGGTTTGAGTATCTATCACACGACATATGACTTTTTCCAGATAGTCGCAGACATCGACAACTAAGTTTCTACTTAGCTCAAAGACATATTCTATCTATTTCTTCACAGAGTCATGAAAGTAAGATGAGGTAAAAAGTTCGGAAGTGTTATGCCATGTGCCTCTTCCAATAACACTAATTCATCATACAAAAAATGATTTCCTGATGGTTCTCTCTCTTTCAATAGATCACAAAAATAACCCTTGAATTTCCTTCGTAGGCAAGGAGCCCAATGCATTTCACGCTCATCATTGAAATCCTCAAATTCACCCATCAAAGTAATCTTGCTCAAGATACCTTTAATGGCATCTATCAATTTCATAAACTAAACCATTCCCTCAAAAAAAGTAGAAAAATGTCGAGGCAATGCATCCATCTGTGACTCCCTATTGGAAAGTGTTAAGTTTCTGCTTATCTCAAAGACACAGTCTATCTGTTTCTTCAACAGAGTCATGAAAGCCGGATGAGGTAATATATTTGGAAGTCTTATTCCCCGTTCCTCTTCTAATAACACCAATTCCACGTACAAAAATCATTTTCCAAATTTATTGATGAAGAAAGAACAAATACTTTCTCACGGGTATTCCAATTGCCATCCATTTTACAAAAATGAGACAATATGGAAGAAATTTTCACCTATACATGGCCTTCTAAACAGGAGCGAAAAGTTAAAAACCTTAAATGAGCCTCATCAAAAAATTACATTTAAACCCTTGTAGACCCAAACTTACCAACTCCCCTAAAAGTGGAATCCAAATCCTCCACTTCCAGAACTTGCGGGGTGAGAATTTTATCAATAATCAACTAGGCAATATGATCTCCAGCCTTAATCTCGAAACCTTGATCAAAGTGACTGAAGAGAAAAAACACTCACTGGACCATGGTAATCCGCATCTATGACACTAGCACCAACGTCTATCGAGTGCTTCCAAGCAAGCCCGGACTTAGGAGCTATACAAGCATATGTGCCTTCAAGTATGGCAATGGACAAATCTGTGGGCACCAGGGCCTTTCCTCAGGCAGGAAGCACACAAGAAGTCACACTAGATAGATCATATCCAGCTGCCAAATCAAAACCTCTAGATGACAGAATAAAATTAGCCAAAAGCTTCTTTACACACAACACTGGCTCAGAGGCAACTTTCATGCCATTTTTATTCAAATATGTAGCATTCCCATTCAGATCCATGCCCCCTGAGTAGCCTGTATCGACCTTATGCATCTTTGGAATAGGCTCCTTCGGCTCTGGGATTGTTTTGGGCTCCATTGCTCAATAGTAAGAGCCATTTCCCACCTGCAAAACAAAACCACTAGAGAGAAATGCGTAGGAAAAATGTGATCTTGGCCTTCTATAAACTCTACAGTATGAGATGTATCAACTTGAAGGCTGAGCCCCTTACCTCCCTTAGTCAGATCTTTTATGTTGATCATGCCATTTCTTCTGTTTAGTTTTACACTTTTAATTGCACTATTTCAGTTTCAGGTTGGGATAACATTCATGAAGGGAAGGATTGATATCTATTGTTGAAAAGGGAGAAATTTGGCACTATCCACATGCAGGCCTTCAAATTATTTCCCTCTTTTCTGAACCTTCAAAAAGACATACGAAGGAAACTATGCTCTGCTAGGGTTTGTTCTTGTCCAAGTTGCAGACAATATTGTTGTTTCTTGTGCGCAAGTCTTTTTACACTTGAGCTGAAGTTTTTTTTGCTTGGTAGCCATTTGTTCCATGACATGTCAATGTAAGACAAGTTTTTAAGCTTTCCAAATCCCAAAGGAATGTGGTTGTTAAGCTTGTTTTATTGAATTATGACTCTATGCAAAGTGGGACAATTTGTAAGATTATAAGGGATTTATGAAGAGGATAAGCCCAACTAACTGGTTCCCTGCACATATTTGAGGGGGGATTGGTCTTGTTAATTTATTTAAACATGCCTCCAACCATTTTAGGCTATAATTTCTTCCCAACCGTTGAGGAAGGCTTCCTATGAAGGGATTGTTCCATATGCCAAGATACATCAAGCTAGGCAAGTCGCCAATTCCCTTAGGGATGTCTCCTTTGAGGTTATTAACGCATAGGTTTAGGGCTGCCATATTTTTGAGCCTTGAAAACCCTTCAGGAATTGGTCCAGTGATCATGTTATTTGACAAATCTAATGACTTCAAGCTCGTGATGTTGCTTAACTGCCATGGTATTGATCCAACAGGTCTATTTTTGTTCAACACCAACCTACTTAGATTCTGGAACTCACCTAATTCTACTAGTAAGGACCCAGATAAGTTAGAAAATGGAATATATAAAGGCTCCAGCTTTGACAAGTTATTGAGCTGCCACGAAATCCCACCTGTGTAAGAATTGTACTTGATCATCATATGCCTGAGCTCTGGCATGTTGGAGAGGTAAATCCCCTCTACGGATAGAGGTGATCCCTACTAGCCCAGAACGGTTCTAGCAACAATCAATCAATGCTACTATGCAAGCTCCTAGTTGCAGTTAAAAAGTGGGAAATGAACACCTACTTGGATTCCAGCGCTATTGTTTGATGAAGAGATGCCGCTCTCGCTCCTTTGCTCTGGTCGGTCACGATCCTCCACTATCCTCGTTGAAGGACACCTGCACATGCAAAGAGAAGACAAACACAAGCGTGAAATCTAATAAAAGCAACTATACATCAGTCAGAAAGGATGTAATTCACATTAACCAATACAAAGACAAATGATAATGGAACCATAACAGTAGTCATCTATTCTTTATTAATCAAAATCAGAGAAAGATACAACCAATGTTCTGACGCTGAGTCCTTCTCAAGAGGGTCCAGCCAGCAAGTCTCATAAGCATTCACCCTTGGAGGTAGATCTCCCAAGACAAAAAACTCTCTCTCTCTCACACAAGGCAACAAGACTTCACAACCTTCCTTAAGCTCTCTAGCAATCCACACTTAACACTCCAACTACCTATTAAGAGCAGCACTAAAAACACTATGAATTCCACTTTGTCAAAAACTAGCTGCTCATGGCAATGGTAGAGGCTTATATAGGAGAAGGAGTCTCCATGAATGGTGGAAGGATAAGCTTATCTCCAAGAAAGGTGGCTCATATGACGAACAGACATGCCATAGAAGGGAGGGCGACATTCACAAGGCCAACAACCAGGTTTGGAGTCATCTGGAAGGCTGGCTGTTAGAACAAACTCGCCCAAACAGGATCAGCGCGGTTGTATAACTGGATTGGTGCGCTGACGTCGCGTCTTGATAACGGAGGAGACTATGTCAGCGCGACTTAATACAAACAGAGAATGCGCTGGCTATGAAATTCGACCAGCGCGGAAAACCCGTGTGCTTCCGCGCTGGCAGCACATCGGTTGCACTAGAAGCCGCCAGTCAGCGCGGTTATTTCAATAACAGTGGCGATGATCAAATAAACTTTGGCAAAGAGGGTCATTTGGCCAATTCAGAGAGCATGAGCATGATGGATTTGATTTCATGACACAGTAGGGAGACTGACAGGGAGACAGTGACAAATTACTGTGTAACAGGCATCTTCCCTAGATCTGTTGGGATTGAACTAATGATCTCATTGCCCTCCAAATATAGGAATTTTAGGCTACGGAAGTCACCATACTAGTTGGGAACATTCCCATTAAAGAAACTTCCACCAAGGTTCAGAAACTTCAACTTACTGAGCTGAGAAAACTACAATGGAAAGGGACGAGTAAAGTCGTTGTTGTAAGCATTGAACTCCACAAGATTTTGCAACCCAAAAGTATCTCTAGCAATGATCCATTGAAGGGATTTTGGTTGATATACAAGGTTTCTACTTTGGGGAGCTTGAAAATGGCTTTGCTGATTGGTCCATCAAAGTGGTTTTGGCTAACATTTAAGTTGACAAGGTGGTCAAGTAGCTCGACTGCTTGTGATATTTTACCTGTGAGGTTTTTTCTTGAGAGATCTAGAGCCACCACTCTATATTTATTGATACATTTAATGCCAACCCATGAGAAATGTAACACATGCATGCTGCTATTGTTGTATTTCCTGTGTGCCGCAGTAGGAGCCGGGGCAACTCATCCAATAAAGTGAGGGGTATCTTTTAGGTTAGGGGTTTCATATACCATTGGTTACTTATATTTCCATTTCCAATTGCTCGGGATGATGGCATTGCCATTTGTTACTGGTCCTGAGAATTAAATCATATCAACTACAACCGTGGTTATCCTCTCCTTCCAAAAACAAATCGAGCAGATATTCCACCAAATAAGAACTATTTCACTAGGATCCATTCAACCAAGTGACTATACCACCAAGTAGATTTTGAGTCAATCTGATACTGCTTTCTAATTTCGATCAACTATGGGATCTTTCTCCCCTCTATTTGACCTCTTGTTTGTTCCAAATGTGTATGAATGCCCTCACTCCTGAATATTGGTGTCTTATCTTCTGAGGAAAAAACTAATTTTATTTTACAAAACTAATTAGAATTAATGAATTAGAAATTGAAAAAAGTGGATTTTGGAGGATTCAGATGCAGAAGAGGTTCAACTTACTTGGGAGTCATTGGTGTTGTGGGAAACCCAATGTCACAAATCTAATGTAGTGGCTCTTCTACAGTTTTCATTCTCTCTGTCAAGAGGTTCACACTCAAAATTTCTATGAGGTTTGTGATGATAAACTTTATTTTAGAAAATATCTTCTCCAAGATTTAGTAGACTTGAGAGTTACTTCAACCAGATTGCTTCCTTTGGGTTATGAACTAGGATCACCAATCGTGTTATCTCCAACTATCAATTCACCCTCTTGGGTCAAAACTAACATGTCACCAAATTTGAATTCTCAAGATTTATTCTCACCAGTTCCGAGTCCTATGCATTATTCTATTGTAAAATTTATTCCTTCATAAGGTTTTTCCTGTGTGGGGGAAGGGTCACATTTTATTTGTATAACCTTTTCATAATAGAAACTCATATTGCAATTTCTCTAGTATAAGAATCAGAGTATAGAGTTAACATGGCCGCTTAAACAACCTCTAAGGGAAATGTATCTTCTATTGACCTTAGGCTACCTATTCATAAAACACTACCTTTTGGTAACATGAGTGGAAAAGGGAAAACATTCTATAGTTTCAAAGGAATGAAGAGGAGTAGTGGCAAGCTTACACAAATAGATGAAAAATGAGTCATGTTTGACTCAAGGATTCCCTTGTGGGAGAAGGGTATACATTTCCTTTGACCAACCTTTTTATAGCAGAAACCCATATTGCAATTTCTCCAATATCAAAATGAGAGGATGGAGTTAACATGGCAGCTCAAACAACTTGTAAGGGAAAGATATTTTATATCTAGCTCATGCTGCCTCTTCATAAAACACTACCTTTTGGTAACATGAGTGGAAAAGGACAATCATTCCACTTCAAGGGAATGAAGAGGAGCAATGGCAGGCTTACACAAATGGACTAAAAATGAGCCATCATTGACTCAAGGAAGTCTTTCCCATGCTACTGCCTTACGGTGTTTCCTTTGCAATATGTGGTGCAATTGCTAGTTTATAACCATATAAACTAACTTTATATTGGTGAAAATTTACATTGATGATATATTTTTTAAACTTATTTATTACGCATTTGTTATTCTAGATTATCTATTATTTTAGTCAAATTTGTTAAATAAATTTCAATTTCATAAAGTAACACTTTATATATATATATATTGTAAATTTTTTAATTAACATTTCTCTGCAATGCTATTTGCTGGGATTTTAAACATCTTATATGGAAATGCTTCGTAACTCGAACCCACGTGCTGCATGTCAAATGATAGTTGTAATTCATTACGATATACTTGACATTCCCTTTTAAATATGATAAAGGATAATATAATAAATTTCTATACGGTTTTAGGGTAAAAGTAACGAAAACATAGCATTGAGAAATATAGATACTAGCATTTGCACCAGGAGGTTCAAAGAACCGCCGATAATTTTTGTGGGTTTCTTTCTAAGGTTGGAAACAATGATTGTAGACCTAGCAGTGCCTTTTACCAAATTTGGATCACTCGACAACATTAATAAAATTATTCTAATGTCCATAAATAAATAAACCAAGAATCTGCCAATATAAATAGAACATAATAAGAAGATAATGTTGACTAGTACTATAACTACTTGGAATGAGACATGAGAGCGTCTGGACAACTTGATAAATTTATCAGCCTTAAATTAACAACGACAAGGAAAGCATTATTTCAAAAAGCATTAAAATTTCTCATGTCAAAATCAATAAACAAACACTTTTAGTGATAGACCTCTAGATGATGTAAGGTGTGATAAAAAGTTTGATTTAAAAAAAAATAAAATTCCAGAATATATTGATGGTTTTTTTTTTGGCGATAAATCACTAATAACACCTAGTCGAATTCTCTAAAAAACGACTTTTGATTTCATTGGATACGACTACCAATCTTGCTGGATATAACTATCAACACAATACTGAACATATTTATCATCGTTTTCATCTCTAATTAATGCTTGCACTTTCTACATCTCTCCGTCTTACTATTAAAAGGCTAGAATGTTCATTGTTTTCTTAATTGTTGAATAATTTCAATAAACAAAGTGTAGAACATGTGTATTTTTCTAGATTCAGCCAATTATTGGAGTTTGGAAGCAGAGTACATGGCATGGTTCCCCTTGTCTGTCACTGTCAGCGCCACTTTTGGGTATTCATTTGAATTTTTATTTTCCAAAAATTCATCTCTGCATACTATAATTATCTATATTTTGGATGTCCCATGGATTTTGGGCTCTATGAGCAAAAATGAAAAATAATGAAATGTAATGTGCAGGAACCTGAACCATGCTATATGGATAGCAATAACACTAGGGCTAATGATTAAAAAAGCACAATTCTGAACCAGACCATATAACTATAATGAAAGTGTTATCCTAGTCTCCAAAAGAATTTTATAATACATTATGATTATTTTACTCATGTAAAAGTATGATTTAAAAAAAAAAAATTGAAAGAAAATATAATGATGATTTTCTCACAAAAATTTGATGTAGGAGAGGTACTTGAATTCTTTATATTAGATCACATCACATATGGAATCAAACTTAGAATAAATTGATTATAATCAATCTTACAATAAAATTTATTAGAAGAAGTACATGAAAAAGACAAAAGAAACATATCATAGTTAGCAATTAAATAATACTTCAATGTTATGTAAAGATTCGAACACTACATGATTCAATTCCTAGGTAAACTACATTGAATAATATTAATATCTTGTAAACAGCTTCGAACCCTACATCATTCAATTCTCAGGTAAACTACAATGAATCGATAGTCTCAGAGGTTATTATTTTTGTCTGTTCATCAAACAGACAAACCACAACTCTAATGACTCCATGACTAGAGAGGCTATGAATTGTTCTATCTACTGTGTTCAATCGAGGCCATTTTTGTGGATTAAGGAGTCATGAGAAAGTGCTCCAGATTGACGCCACCATGCATATAACCAATGTTCATTCTAATTTGAAGTATTGGAAGTAAAATACATTACTATAGTATTTTATGGTCATTTTAATATTAATTTACTAAGGTATTGTTTAGTTATAGCATGATTTAGAGTTATTAACTGGAATTCTTTTAAATAATATGAGTTTTTGAGAATTTAACATTCAAAAAACCCTAAGGTACTCTAATTATAAAGAGTTTACAGTTCAAATTTAATATCTTGAAAAATCTTAAGGCACTTTAATAGTAGAGAGTTCACAATTTAAAATTACAATTAAAAGGTGTTTTACTGAGGCCAAAATTTTGTTCAGAAAGTTAATTTACACTGCAATCTATACATCTACATTTTTTCTGAGAATCAGAGTGTTTGTATTGTTTTTTTTTTTTAAGGTTGAAATAGATTCAACATCATCAAAAACCCTGGGCAAGCAAAATCTTAAAGCTTGATACTGCAATTTGTTTTCAAAATCTTATCAAAATTTTCACTATTTTCCAAGCAAAAATGTTGCCCCTTTATACTACTTCTGATTAAGATAAATTCTTACCATATTTTAAACAAATTCAAACAAAAATATTCCCAAAAAAACTCCAAAACTTATAAAAAATAACTACAACATTGATTAAAATTGTGTTTTCATAAAAACAAAAATATTCCAAAACTTATAACAAATAATGTTATGAAACTAGCTCACAAAAAGATAGAAAAGATAAATCAATACCTTAGAAATAAGCCTCTTCGAGGGGGAAACCTCCTTTACATTATACAAATGAACAATTCTTGGATGATACAAATGACAAGGCCTCCTTTCTATATATAGGAGTCTAAGTGGTCATAATATAATCAGAGCTGACATAACAATAATAATGTAAGGGAACAACAATAACAATAGTGGACTTCTATGGGGCACAATAATAACAATATGGGGACGACATGGGCACAACAATATAATAAGGGGGTTGTACTAATAATAATAAGGGGTTACACTGGTAGTATAGGGACCTAACATGCCCCTCTCATTCAAAAAGTGTTGTCCTTAAAGCTTGAGTAGTTTTGGATGATTCTGTATAAAATTCTCATCCTCCCATGTGGAATCTTCAGCGGGTAAGTTCTTCCACTTGATGAGATACTCTGAAATTGATTGATTTTTTAGTTGTTGATTTCTTGTTTATGTGATTACTTCAGGTTCCAATAGGATTTTTCCTTCCTCATCAAGTTCCGGCAATATTATTTGAACTGGGATCTTCTACAACTTTTGAATGAGTGCCCACACTTCTTCGTCATTCTTCCATTCATCCATTGCTTTGTTTATCCAATCTGGTTGGATAATAGAAATGGTGCACATCAATGCTTCCACATCCTTATCCTTTCTTGAGAGTGCATCTGCCACAACATTTTGCTTCCATTTTTTGTGGATGATTTCAAAGTCATAACCCAACATCTTTGTGACCCATTTTTGTTGCTCTTCAGAGGATAATCTTTGTTCTAAAAAGTATTTAAGACTATCATGGTTCGTTTTTACATTAAAATGTCTTCCCTTAGGTAGGGTCGCCATTTCTTAAGTGCATGTAGTATTGCCAACATTTCCTTCTCATAAATAGTTTTGCATAAATACTTTCCTTTGATTGGATGACTTTCGAAAGCAATGGGTCTTTCATATTACATTAAAACAACACCAATTCCATTTCCTGAAGCATTATATTCCACAATAAAGGTTTTTGTGATATCTAGCATAGCTAAGACTGGTGCTTGGCACATTGCCTCTTTAAGATGTTCGAAGGCCTTTGTTGCTTCTAGAGTCCATGAAAATGCATCTTTCTTCAGTAATGTTGTTAGAGGTGCTGCTATTCTCCCATAATTCTTAACAAATTTGCAATAATACCCTGTCAACCCGAGAAATCCTCGCAGATGCTTTATGGATGCGGGGATTTTCCATTCCTTAATGGATTTAATTTTGCTAGGGTCTACCTTAACACCTTCATGAGATACAATATGACCCATATATTCCACCTCTTGTACTCCAAAGAAACATTTGGAGCATTTTGCATATAATTGTTTCTCCTCCAATAGTTTGAGCACCGTGTCAACATGTTGAACATGATCCTTCCAAGACTTGTTGTAGATTAGTATATCATCAAAAAATACTAACACAAATGTTCTAAGGAAGGGTTTGAGAATGGAATTCATCAAAACTTGAAATGTAGAAGGTGCAATTGTAAGGCTAGAAGGCATGACCAAAAATTCATAATGATCCTCATGAGTTCTAAATGTTGTTTTCAGAATGTCTTCAGTCTTCATTCTGATTTGATGATATCCTGAATGAAGATCCAACTTGGTGAAGTAAATTGATCCATGCAATTGATCCAATAATTCGTCAATGACAGGAATAGGAAATTTATCTTTAATAGTGATCTTGTTGATCTCCCTATAATCCGAACATATGCACCATGATCCATCCTTCTTGTGCACCAATACTACTGGAGTAGAGAAAGAGCTTTGACTAGGTTGAATTATACCAGCCTCTAGCATTTATGCAACCATATGTTCAATTTCATTTTTTTGGGCATAGGGATATCTGTACAGCTTGATATTTGGAGGAACACTTCCTGGAATCAAATGAATAGCATGATCATGATCATGAATAGGTGGGAGGCCTTTGGGAGTCTCAAATACCCTGGAATGATTGTCCAAGACTTTTTGGAGATCTAGAGAAATAGATGATTTCAATGTCAGAACCTCTAGTGAACATACTTGTGCAATTACATCTCTTTATTCCTTCTTTATAAGCTTTTTCATTCCATTAGCGTTGATTATCTTTCTTGGTTTCCCTACAATACCCCTTAATTCAACTTCCTTTCCTTCTGCACAAAATTTCATGAAAAGTTCTTGAAAATTAAAATCTATTGTACCCGAGGATTGTAGCTATTGGACTCCTAGTACAACATCAACACCACCCATTGGAATGGAAAGCATTGGGCTATTCAATACATATTCTCCCATGGATAACTTGATATTATGGCACTTTCGAGAGCACTTTATGGTTCCTCCACTTGCAACCATCACTTGACACTCTAGTGCTGGGTATAGGAAGCAATTCAATTCCTGGGCTATCTTACAATGAATAAAATTATGGGTACTTCCGGAATCAATGAACACTATTACATTTTTCATCTTGATATGTCCTTCTATCTTGATAGTTTGAGGAGTGGTAACTCCATCCAATGCATTACAAGATATGGTCGGATTCATTTCTTCTTTCTCTAGGGTTTGTTCCTGGTGTATATCCTCTTGTTTTGACATTTCTTGTTCATTTTCTTCCTCCTCTTCATAATCTATGTAAATTAATTTCTTCTTAGCACACTTATGACCTTTAATGTATTTTCTATCACAATTATAACAAATCCCTTTTTCTCTTTTTTCTTCAAATTGTTATGGTGTCAACCTTGTAGGTTGTGTAAGGCTAGGGGCAAGAACACTTCCATAGTTGTGAGTGGTAGGATTCCTTGTTTTCATAATTTTGCTTTCCATTTTTCTTGCTAACCTGAATGCCTTCTCCAATGAATTAGGTTCCCAAAGGTGAACCTCATGTTGGATATTATCCTTTAAAGTCCCTATGAACACATCAATCCTATGCTCCTCTATAATATCTTTTACCCTTATGTTCAGTTTTTGGAAGTCCTTAATGTGCTCCATCATTGAACCTTTTTGTTTGAGATTTATCAATTGGCTAAAAAAGGTGTTTCTTTTTGTATCCTCATACTATGCTATCATTTCTTCCATAAACATTTCCCAAGTGACAATTTGTTTACGAGATCAAAGCCATAGATACCATACAAATTGATTTGGTTCCAAATATAAAGTTGCAAACCGTACCTTTTGTGTGTTTTTCACATTATGGAGATCGAAAAATTGCTTCATCTGTAGTATCCATGTTTCGGGATCCTTGCCATGAAACTTCCTCATATCGATTTTTGGAACATGGTGGGTCTTCAATCCAATGGTAGAGTCTATGAAATCATGATTAACATTTACTTTGTTCTCATTATGAGTTTCCTTTACTACCTTTTCTCTGTTCATAAACATTTCTTGTAGAAAATTTGTCAAATCTATTTTCAAATCATCTATTTTTCCTTCCATCTTAGCTTCCATGACATTCATCTTAGCTTCTGTTACTTTTTATAAGAGTGAATTTTGTTGCACTTGGTCTCATAATTTTGATATATCATGTTGCATTTCTTCCTCTTTTTTCACTTTGTAAGAGCTCGATATTGAATTTGTTGTATCTTTGTAATTGCAACTCTCCAAGCTCTAAAATTACTTCCTATGGTAGTCCTATGAGTCCTCTTTCCAATGCCACTATTCTTATCAAAATTGGATTCTCCAAGAAAGAGTTATGCAAAATCTCCCACGGTGACTTGATTATAGACTAGTTCGGTCGAGAAAACTTGTACGAAGTTCCACATGTCACTATTTTGACATTAGTACCTGAAACTGATATACAGAAAAATGCAGGCTGTCCTCTTTCTGAAACTTCTTATGAAATGTCAATTTGATGCTCAGAACAAGAGTTATGATGATTTTCCCCAGGTCACTTGTTTGGAATGTAATTCGGGAGTTTGCAAAAACCCTAACTTCCTCATATTATATCTCCGAAAATATAGCGAGACAAGGTCTGAAATTCAAATCCGACGTTTAGAACGATTTCGGCTCAAATGGGTTTTTTTTTTAGCTTCTGAAACGTCATAGGAACAAAGTTATAATGAAAATGCCACAATGACCTGTTTGGAGCAGCGAAATCCTAGAATCCAAAGCTCTGATAGCAAATGTTATGAAACCATCTCACAAAAAGATAGAAAAGATAGAAATAAGCCTCTTCGAGGGGGCAACCTCCTTTACATTACACAAATGAACAATTCTTGGATGATACAAATGACAAGACCTTCTTTCTATATATAGCAGTCTAAGGGGTCATAATATAATCAGAGCCGACATAACAATAATAATGTAAGGGCACACCAATAACAATAGTGGGCTTCTATGGGGCACAATAATAACAATATGGGGATACATGGGCACAACAATATAATAAGGGGGTTGTACTAATAACAATAAGGGGTTACACTAGTAGTATAGGTACCTAACAAATAACTACAACATTTACTAAACTTGTTTTTCATAAAACTATTATATTATTCTTTCAATCTCTTGTTCAAGCGGTCACTTTATTACCCAAAAATGGCGCTGACAGTGGCAGACAAGGAGAACCAGGCCAAGTACTCTTCTTCCAAACTTTGATAATTGACTAAATCTAGAAAAATACACATGTTCTGTGCTTTGTTTATTGAAATTATTCAACAATCAAGAAAACAATGAACATTCAAGCCTTTTAGTAGTAAGGCAGAGAGATGGAGAAAGTGCAAGCATTAATTAGAGGTGAAAACGATGATAAATATGTTTGGTGTTATGTTGATAGTTAGATCTAGCGAGATTGGTAGTCATATCTAATAAAATCAAAAGTCGTTGGATAAAGTATTTGACTAAGTGTTATTAGTAATTTATAGCCAGGAAAAAACCATCAATATATTTTGGAATTTTATTTTTTTTGAAATTCAAACTTTTTCTCACACCCTACATCATCTGGAGTGTTGTCACTAAAAGTGTCTATTTATTGATTTTGACATCAAAAATTTTAATGCTTTCCTTGTTGCTGCTAATTTATTGTCTAGGCGCTCTCATGTCTGATTCGAAGTAGTTATAGTACGAGTCAACATTATCTGCTTATTATATGTTCTATTTATATTGGCGGATTCTTGGTTCATTTCTTTATGGATGTTAGAATAATTTTCTTAATATTGCTAAGTGGTCCAAATTTGGTCAAAGACACTGCTAGGTCTGCAATCACTGTTTCCAACCTTAGAAAAAAATCCTAGACAAATTATCGATGGTTCTTTGCACCTCTTGGTGCAAATGCTAGTTATAAAACTGTGAATGTCAAAGTAAATAATTCTAGTAAATTTGTTTCATATGATTCCTTATAATTATAAAAATGAGAATGTGTACTCAATTATGATTTAGTTTGTACACTAGACCCAATATGAAAAAAAAACTATATGGAAAAAAGACATTTTTTCATGCTTCACAGCATAACTTTTGCCGATTTGACATGGATTATAAAATGAAAAAGATAATGCAATCGAACATTTTATTGACACATTAGCACCATCTATAATTGTGAACATGTTATTGACAAAGAATTATCAACACCTAGAATTTCAAGGCTACCACTAACCTATGTAACAAAATAATGCCACTACCCTATGTAACAAAATAATAGCTTTATGGACATCTCTCTACACAAGAATTACAATGAGGCTGCCACTAGCCCATGTGAATGTATGGCATCCCCCTTCCCCCATGTATGCCATCCTCTCCCCCCTATAGATCAACTTCCTTCCTTGTCTACTTCCACATTTCATCATCTTTGAGTTTTTATAGAAAAACTTAGCTTTTGCACAAGTTTAACTGAACTGTAACGGTCTTTAAATGCTAGTGATTTTTTTTTCATTTCATATGAAATGAACAATTTAGTTCCACTTTTCAACTTGTCAATCTTGGAAAGCATAAGATAGAAAAAAATGGTAGTATTGCAAAATCATGACATATCAGGGTGGAAAAAAAGCGAAATCAGAGGCTAAATGCTTCAGTGCTTCAAAAAATGAAGCATAGAGAATTTGGGAAGAATCAAAGAAACAAATATTTTTCTTGACAAAGGTGCAAAACACCAACACATGTTTGAGATTTTGAAATTAGGCTTTCCGGAGGGTAAACCCTGATCCCAAAGCCCCACCATGCAAAAAACAAGGGTAATAATTTATTTTATTTTATTTTATTTTTCCAATTTTACAACTTACATAAAAATTTATTTGTAAATATATATTTTCAAAATTGTTTATTTAGTTTAAATTATATATATTTTAATATTATTTAAATTATGGATTTTTTTTGGACCATTTATATCATTACAATATTTATAGGAAAATATATGATTTTATTTTTGTAAAAAATATTTTTTGGATTATGGAAGATCTACTTACTTATTTGTTGTTGGAAAAACAATGTTATTCAACAATATCTTTACATTTTTTTTAAACATTGAGTTTTATTTACATCATTGTTTTTAAATAAATCCTGTAACTTGTGATCTTAATTTTTTTTTGTTTCTCTTAAATTGTTTTTGCTCTCCCAAAAATAAATCTCATCTTATTGGTCTTACAACATAGGTCTTACAACATACAATATCATTGATATAAGAAAATAAGATTACAAAAACCACTGTCTCCTCAATAAATTGAACCATAAAATTATATTCTTCAATTCTTCCCAGATGAATTAAACTACTCCCTTCCATCAAGAATCTTATTAAGATATATAAATAATTTGAAAAAATGGCATTATGTAACATTTAATGTGTGAATTCTCATAAAATATATGATTCAGGCTCACCAATTGATGATTCATATTCGAAGGTTAGTGAACAATTCTTTAATCCAATCAAATGGCTGAGTCATGGTTTATTTTATAAACGAAATGAAATATAACAAAATTTATAATAACTACGCCATCAGGATATTAATGCACACAAGGAGCTAGATTACCGAAGAAATCAAAGTACTCATCATACTCCGAATAAGTTGTCACCCAATTCTCTGAATACAACCTTAAAAATGCAAAGGAATTCAATGATATGGACGGATCTCTATTACTTGTTTGAGGTATAGAATTCTATGTGAATCCAGAGAATCAACGTGCTTGGAAGCACTGATGATCTCATATCGTTATCACTACTCTCTCATTGTTTATTATTTGGTCCATCACAATCACTTCCAAACCTATTATTACCAACTTCCTCTATTCATTGACATCAATATCTATTCAATTAAAAATGAAAAATTAAATAATAATACATACATTAGGATTGAACGTTCATACATATATAATATATATTTAATTAAAAATGAAAAATAGAAAACCTTAAATAGTTGTGCATATGTTAGGATTGAACAACATTTGCTTAGCCACTGAAAGAACATTAAGGGATTTGAATAGTTGAATACAATTCAAGTGAACTTAGAAGGCTACCCATTTTAAGTTATCTTAGAAAAAGCTAAGCTAAATAGAAAGTTTGAAAATATTGCTTGCAAGTTTGTATGCGGATATGATTTTCTCTTAAAAAGGACCTTTGACATGCAGTTTGGTAACAATTTTTATTTATTTATGGTTCTCCATCTTCATTCAACTCACAAGGTGAACCTAGGTTGATCTAGTGCGTTTGAGTGGTTTTACACCTTTGTTGTTTGTTTGCTTAGTTTTCCATTCTAATTTCAATTGAACTTTTCAAATGTTGGAAATAGAGATTCAAATGAGAAAATACAAAATAAATTATGAAAATCATGCTATCATTTCGAAGAATATTCTAATTTCAAGGAACAAATTGTTGTTATTTTTTTCATTCAGATCTTTCAACTTATTGTGCTTTAATTAATATCTGACAGACTTGTATGTATTCATTAACACATCTTAGCAAGGAAAGCCAATCCAAGGCATCTCTAGCGGGGACAAATAAATGGATAAATTTGTATTTCCATTGTTATTCTTATTCTTTTGTGCTTTCTCACCATTAAAAAAAAAAAAAAAAAACACTATGGATATCAGGTGGATATTGTAGATTCCATACTTGTCTATAACTCAAAGAAGCCATAGTAACCTATATTCATTGAAAATACAATAAGTTCCAAAAGATGGGATTCCTCCCTCAATCGGACTCCAACTATTACATGCGAATCCTGATTGCCACACTTAATAGGTGAGAGTCTGAGCCAAGAGCATTTTAGAATAGAGTCGAGGTCTTGATCTGTAGAATACTTCCAGTCAAGAGGTTTCTATAAAAGTAGATGGACGATAGATGAGTACATTTGCCTAGTATTGGAGGTATCTCACCACTTAGAGGGTTGTATAAAAAGTTGACTTCATATAGGCGTGTATGACACAAAACCAAAGGAATTTCACCAATGAGATTGTTGTTTCAAATCCACAATTCTCGAAGAGATGTGTAGTTTCCCAGAGAATTTGGTGAGAATATCAGTAAGTAAATATGAATCTATCTAAGACTATGTATGCCATCCTCTCCCCCATATAGATCAACTTCCTTCCTTGTCTACTTTCGCATTTCATCATCTTTGAGTTTTTTCTAGAAAAACTTAGCTTGTGCACAAGTTTAACTAAACTTTAATGGTCTTTAATCCATCCTCTCCCCCATATAGATCAACTTCCTTCCTTGTCTACTTTCACATTTCATCATCTTTGAGTTTTTCTAGAAAAACTTAGCTTGTGCACAAGTTTAACTACACTGTAACGATCTTTAACTGCCAGTGAAAATTTATTTTCATTTTCATATGAAATGAATAATTTAGCTCTACTTTTCAAATTGTCAATCTTGAAAAGCATAAGATAGAAAAAATGGCATTAATGAAAAATCATGACATATCAGAAGTGGCAAAAAAGCGAAATCAGAAGCTAAATGCTTAAGTAATTCAAAAACTGAAGCATAGAGAACTTGGGAAGAATTAAAGAAACAAATAATTTTCCTGACCAAGGCACAAAACATCAACACATGATTGAGATTTGGAAGCTAATTTTCTTTTTCCAGAAACATGGCTTTCTGGAGGCAAAACCCTAATCCCAAAGCCCCACCATGCAAAATGCTGAAGGACACACCAAGTTAAAATAGAAAATATCGAAAGCCAAAACAGTTGAAAATTTGAAGTTAAAATCTCTCAACACCCTACAAATCAAATTCATCAAAGGTAACATTAAAATAGACATTGAAACAAAGACATGAAAATCAAATGTGATGATTATTGATGGCTCATATCAAGTGTGAGCTATAATCTCTCTTCGTCGACACCAACCTAAACATGGAATCAATAGATAATGCCTATATAAAAAATGGGGGCATCTACTCAAGACCTCTCTCTTTTTGATCATCACCCTCCTCATAAACTTTCATTCAAAAATAACTCGTACACAGGGCCTCTACATCGATGTCTCATTTTACTTAAAACACTTCTAATAAGAATGGTATAATGAAATATAAGTCAGCTAAGTTCCAATCTAAATATATATCTTCTCTGTGCTAGGCCCTCGTCAAAAAATTTGCAAAACAATCCTGAGAAAGCCTAGCAGAACCACTTAGATGGCTCCACCAAGAGCTCTTCCTTCTAGTTGAGGAGGCTTCGAACAATGCCAACACTCTGATTTGGCTAATTCTTTCGCATCCTCCCTATAAATTTTCGAGCCCCAAACTTGGGCTTAGGGTTTCATTAGCATACAGTGATTGAAAATTTTCCAAAATACTTTCACTTGATTAAGAAATTGAAGAAACCCTTAAAAAACCAGAAGACAAATCGAAGATATATATAAATGATCAAGAAATCCAGCGAAAGACAAAATCAAGAACAACAATCGAAATCTAGAAAAAAGTAAGTGTCACAGAATAAACAATACAAACAAGCTTCAAATTCATATTAGCCACCATTCCAATGTGATAGATCTAGACTACAAATTCTTAAAGAAAAAAAGTACACCATTAGGGCTGTAACTACATCCTTATCATTATATACTCAATTACAAGAGAGCTTCAATCGTAAGATGGTGATTATGTTGGATAATCATATACCAATCAATGTTTGGTTAATTCCTCATCTTCAGCTACACCTTAATCAAGTAATCAAATAACCAATCTTAGCCAAAATGAAAAAATATGAAGCCAGAATGAGAAAAAACGAAGGTATAAAATTGCACCCCTCAACACCTGCCCTAAAAAGTAGGGAAACTAACACAAACAATGATCAGTTGATTCTTGAAAACTCTCCTTCCATATATGTTGGAAAGGCAGAGAAGACAAAACACAATTCACACATAAAACATGAGTTGCTGCTCTTCTATTGATCACACAAAACATAATGATTACAATAAACCTGGTGAAGGGTATTTAAACCATTTCCAACTAGCTAACTGCCTAAATAATCTTGACATGCAATCTCACACTCAAAGTAGTCTATCACTTAAATCACTTGACTCAACACTCAAACAATCAATCATGCAATCACTCAGTTAACTGACTCTCTATTTTTATCTAACTCCTCATGCAGGAGTAATTATCTTATTTTAACACTCCCCCTTAATTACGACTGCTAAACTAAAACATGACTCATGACAACTCAAACATGCCTGTTGGTCTATGTCTCAGCTAGGCTTACAACACCCAAGTTTCTTCTATGAAACTCAAACACATCTTGTGCTAATGACTTAGTAAATATATCAGCCACTTTATCACTAGATTTACAAGGCTTCAATTGAACTTCTTCATTGCTCACAAGTTCTCTAATAAAGTGATATCTAGTATCAATATGCTTGCTCTTCTGATGAAACACACTATTCTTGGATAGTGCAATTGTTGAGGTGTTGTCACAATATATTGTTGTTGATCCTTGTTGTTTCTTCTTGAGTCCATCAAGTACTCTTCTTAACCACACTGCTTGACATGTTGCTAATGTTGTTGCTACATATTTTGCTTCTGCTGATGAAAGTGTCACAATAAGCTGCTTCTTAGATGCCCATGAAATCACACCTAAACCAAGGTGGAGCACAAAACCAGAAGTGCTCTTCCTATCATCCAAATTGCCTGCAAAATTACTATCTGCGTATCCAATCAATTCTTTATTTTTTGTGCTTGCATACATTATGCTAGAATCCCTAGTTCCTGCCATGTATCTCATAATTTGTTTTCCTGCACTCCAATGTGTGTCTTTTGGAGTCTCCATAAATCTGGAAACCAAACTCACTCCTTCCATGATATCCGGTCTTGTAGCTGTGAGATACATGAGGCTACCAACCAATCTTTTGAATAAAATTGGATTGACATCTGATCCTTCATCATCCTTGCTTAACTTTGTACCTGTCGCAACTGGTGTAGGAACAAGTTTTCAATTTTCCATCCTGAATCTTTTCAACAAATCTTTAGAATATTTATTTTGGCAAATAAAAATTCCTTTTTCAGATTGCTCAACTTCTATGCCATGAAAATATTTCATGAGATCAAGATCTGTCATATCAAATTCTTTCATCATGACTGCTTTAAACTCATCTATGTCAAAATCAACTGTAAAAATAATGTCATCAACATATAAGCAAACAATCAAAATCTGTCCATGCTCATTTACCTTTGTGTACAAGGTAGGCTCAATGTTGCTTCTGCAAAATCCATTCTTAATCATGTAGGTGTCGATTCTGCTATACCAAGCTCTAGGAGCTTGCTTCAGTCCATAGAATGCTTTCTTCAACCTGTAAACTTTGTCTTCATTACTCTCAAATTCATATCCTGGAGGTTGCTGCACATAAAGTTCTTCTTCTAGAATTCCATTCAAGAAGGCTGATTTCACATCCATCCGATATACTTTCTATTTGTTATGAGTTATTGTGCTAGAACTACTCTTATAGTATCCAATCTGGCTACCAGAGCAAATGTTTCTCCAAAGTATATTCCTAGTTGCTGCGAGAATCCGTTTGCTACAAGTCTTGCTTTAAATCTGTCAATTTCACCTTTCTCATTCAACTTTGTCTTATACATCCACTTCACACCAATGAGATTTTTGTCCTTTGGTAAATCAACCAAATCCCATGTGTCATTCTTTTCAATAGCTTCAATTTCTTCATCCATGGCTTGCACCCAGTTTTCATCTTTGATTGATTCTTCAAATGAAGAAGGTTGGAATGACAACAATGCAAAATTTGAACTAACATCCAAATCATAAATATCTTTCAAACTTCTCATCTTTCTCTTACCATTGCTTGATTCATCACCTGATTGATTGCTGGGAGAATCTTGATCTGTTGATTTGCTTGAGGATCCATGCTTCTCTGAAAATCATGGAGTCCTTGTTGGTGTGTCTATATTTGGTGTCTTCACCTGTGATTCTTTCTACTCCTTTTCTGCTACCTCATCTTCTTCCATCAATGGCACTTTTGCATCAACTGTTTTGTCTATAGTTCCATTCCATGACTCTTGTTCCTTGAACACAACATATATGCTAATTATGGTCTTCTTTGAGATAAGGTTATACAATTTGTAAGCTTTTGATTTCTCACTATAACCAATGAATATGCATTTTTCACTTTTATCATCCAATTTTCTTCTCCGCTCCTTAGGCACATGTATATAAGCTACACATCCAAATACTCTGAGATGAGATACACTGCAATAAATACCTGACCATGCTTGTTCTAGTACTCTGTTCATCACACTCTTTGTAGGAAATCTCTTGATAACATAAATAGTAGATGCAACTGCTTCTGCCCAATACTCATTAGACAAGTTTCTGTCTTTCAACATGCTTCTTACCAGGTTCATAATTGTCTTGTTCTTTCTCTTTGCTACATCATTTTGCTGTGGTGTGTACCTGATTGTAAACAATCTTCTGATCCCATGTTTTTTGTAGTAATCATGGAATGCCTTTGAGTCATATTCTCCACCATGATCTGACCTCAATACCTTGATCTGTCGATCATTTTGGTTCTCTGCTAAGGCTTTGAATTTTTTGAACTTTGCAAAAGTTTCAGACATCTGCTTCAGAAAGTAAACCCAAGTCTTTCTGCTATAGTCATCAATGAAAGTGAGGAAGTAGCAATGTCCACCAATCCACTGTGTCCTCATAGGTCCACACAAATCTGTATGCACTATCTCAAGAGGTTGCTTTGCTCTGTATGCAACTCCCTTTGGAAAATTTTCACGGTGTTGTTTTCCCAAGATGCAACACTCACAAGTACTAGCAGGCTCATTGATGGGAGGTAATCCTCTGACCATCTGTTTCTACTGCAACAATCTTAAACCAGAAAAGTGAAAGTGTCCAAATTGAAAGTGCCATAACCAATAATCATCAGAATATGCAACTGTAAAAGAACTCACCTGACCACTGTAATTTAAAATGAGAGGAAAGAGTTTGTTCCTCGTCATCTGCACCTTTTCTATCAGTTGCTTGCTTGGGGGCTTGTCATATATAACAACTTCTTGACCTTGAAAGATAACTCTTTATCCTTTCTGTGTCAATTGACCAACACTTAACAAATTATGTTTGAGACTAGGAACATAATATACCTCTGAGATTGTCCTTGGCTCCTCCTGCTTGGTCAGAATGTTGACCACTCCTTTGCCATCTACTTCCACAGTCTTGTCAATCCCCAACTTTACCTCTGTTTTCATAGATTGATTGAAATTTGCAACCAAATCCTTGTTGCCTGTCATGTGGTTACTATACTCTCTGTAGTGACATTAGCTCTTTAGTTCCCTTGATCAACTAATTTCTTCCTGCAATCACGAGCAAAATGAACAAATTTATTGCAGTAATAACATCTCACCTTTGATTTGTCAACTCTTTGATTATTGTTGAAGCTTTTGTAGTTGCTTCCATTTGCATGTTCATGATCTTCTCGGTCATCTCTCTGACCACCATATCTTCCGCTTCGTCTTTTGCCTCTCATTCTACTTCTACCTCGACCTTTGTCTCTTGAAATAGAAACCTGACTTTTGAAAGCGGTCTCTAAAGTGGAATCCTTATTTCTGTCTATCCTTGCCTCATGCGATAGAAGTGATCCCATAAGCTCATCAACTGTCAATGATGCCAAATCCTTAACTTCTTCTATGGATGCTACCACAACATCAAATTTGGTAGACAAACATCAGAGGACCTTCTCAACCACTCTTTGATCTTTTATATTTTCGCCATAAATCTTTAACTGATTTACAACAGTTATGACCTGATTCATGAAAGAATCGATGTCCTCTGTTTCCTTCATCTGCAGACTTTTAAAATATCTCCTAGTATTATGCAACGTAACAATATTGACTTTGGCCATACCTTTATAGTTTGTCGCCAAAGTATCTCATGCTATTTTTGTTGAAGACGAGGTCATAATCTTCTGGAACACTGCTAAGTCCACTCCCTATTGAATAAGCTACAATGCATGTGCATTCTTCTTCTTGTCTTTTTTCCATTGTTCCTTCTTTGCATTAGTGAGAGCTTGTTCTTCTTCTTCGTTGATAGGTTCTGAAAACCCAAACTTCACATAATCCTAAACATCATGTCCATGCAACGTGGTCCCCATATTAATGGCGCACACATCATAATCTTTCCTTGTAAACGGTGGGAATTGGGGCGACAAATTTGAGAAAACCATCTTTCTCCAAAAATTTCTATTTTTAAAAAAATACCTTAAATTTCTCCTTTGTAAAATTCTTTTTCAAAAAAATAATACTTCTTTCAATAAAACCCTAAGTGTTTTTCTGTTTATATATATATATATAAAACTTTATAATAAACCCTTTCATACTCTTTTTTTTGAAAAATCCTTTTTAATTTTACCACATCTTGTATAACTTTAAACTAATGACGTGAACCTCATAAAGCACTCATCGTAAATATTCATGTTAATCTCATAATATTTTTATGAATAACGTAAACCTCCTGTAACTTTTCGTTTCCACAGAGGAACAACCCACCTGAATATGACAAAGGTACTCCACATGAAAAAATAGGCCTTTGAAAAATTCTGGAACTCCTTTGAAACGTCAACGAATGGTTCACACTGTATGCGTGCTAACGCTCCTCACGACAGCTCCGAATGCTTGCGAAGCCTAACGTTGTTATAACGCTCTGCGTATAATTGTAATGTGTTAATGCTCTACTACTACGAGAAATCATATATTTCTCGTCTCACATAGATCGCTGCTAATCTGTTTTTCCTTGCTTTGATACTAATTTGTTGGAAAGGCTGAGGAGACAAAACATAATTTATACATAAAACATGAGCTGCTGCTCTTTTATTGATCACACAAATCATAATGATTACAATGAACATGGTGAAGGGTATTTAAACCTTTTCCAACTAGCTAACTTACTAAAATATATTAACATGCAATCTCACACTCAAAGTAGTCTATCACTTAACTCACTTGACTCAACGCTCAAATGCTCAATCATACAATCACTCAGTTACCTAACTATCTATTTTTATCTAACTCCTCATGTAGGAGTAATTATCTTATGTTAAGAGTCTCGTCTTGCACATGAGAAACCAAAGCTCCAAAGACTCAAAAAAATTACTCTTTGGAGGAAAATCTATTGTTGTTTTCAGTGTTAGGTAATACATTGATGAACCACCCGATCTTTAACAAGAAGAAGAGCATCCTGGTCATGCAGAAGAAGAATTTGATCTTAAACAAGACAAGGAACTGTCTCATTAGGAAGAAGAAATTCCCAAAGTGGATGAGTTGTCCAAGGATAAAGACGAGAGAGGTAAAAGTCAAACCTGGCTTTGTTGAGCTCTCTTATTAAGAAAACCCATAGTTCTATGCATGGATATTGTTAAAAATAGTAGATTCGGACCCAAATGAGAGTTGTCCATAGAAATCTTCTAAAGGTTGAAGCTTTCACATCCCAAATAGCAAAATGAAGATTGAAGACCAGAATCACCCCTCCTCCTGTTCCTATTGAAGCATGCCCCTTTTCGCCCCTCCTCCTATTCTTGTTGCTGCTTCAATTCAATGGAACAACGTCGAGTTTAGGGTGTCCAAAGGCGGAGGGTGGGTTTTTTGACGTTGAAATTGGGAAGCTAAGTGGAAATCGAATTTCAAACCCTTAGGGTTTGGGAGAGAAAAAATCCAAAGGGCACCTTATCAGAGAGAAAGACTAACCTTAATGCCCCACTTTAATCACGAAGACTACAACCATGGTGCAAACTAGTAAACCTTCATATTCTTGAACATCTAGCAGCTAATACCCTATTCTTCAAATCGCCACAGAAGAGGATGGTTTCCCTCTCGAATCTCTTCCCCTTCATCTCGATGAATTCTGTCGCTAAGAAGAGACATGGAGATAATAAGGAGACCATAGATAATCCATAGGGCAAGGTTTGTTCGAATCAATGCATAGCCATGGCTTCCCTTTCTCGCTGTAGTGTAGCAATGCAGAGAACAACGACTTCCAGCCATGGGTATCTCCTCCTCAGTTCGAACTTATTCACTCCCATTCACTCCTGTCTAGCTAGTATATTGCAGGAGAAGTAAATGCTAAAGGCTCGCCTTGCCCAATTTGCAGGAGGAGTAAATGCTGAAGGCCCGCCTTGCTCAAATTGCAGGAGAAGTAAACACTGAAGGCCCGCCTTGCCAGTCTATAGGAGAAGTAACTTGCTAGTCTGTAGGAGAAGTAAATGCTGAAGGGAGAGGAGTATAGTAGGATGGTGTAGGTGGGCATACTTTGAAAGATGGCAAGATGGAAGGGAAAAAATATGTCACGATGGTATTTGTAACGCCTTCATTGTTGTGCGATGGGCGGGCGCTGGGCGCCCGGGCGCGCACACATCGGGAGGGCGTGCAAGACTGCACGCGGGGGGAGCGCCGAGCATACCTACATGGGTATGCGACGAAACGACGAGTTTAGTGCGACAAAAACTTGCGATGCGTTTACGACACTTGGAATGAGAGCGATGGAAGAGAGCTTATACCCAACGAAGCATGGGCGTGTTGGGAAGCTGGCTGACGAGTTCTAAGGGCGTTGCAAGGGTGTGTAACCATGGAGTTGGGAGTCGGCTGGGTGAGCCACCACCCATGGTGGAATGCATATATATTACATGTGTTGGAGTTTCCTTTGACATCATCGAACTTGGACAAGCCTCTTAGCACAAGAGACAAGAAGCAAGTGCGCAGAAAAGGAATGCGCATAGCTCATGCACATAACTTATAGAAGGTGCTCACTTGGTGGATGATCTTGGAGTTGGTCGAAGGTTGGGTAAGGTGTGCCCAGGATTGTTCTAGTGTGCAGATTGTGCCGGGATTGACGAGGGTGTCTTGGTGGCTCGGGTGAGCACCCACCCATCGTGCAAGGCGTGCACGAAGACATTGTAAAACGCTATTTTGCCTCTCTTGTAAATTTGGCTAAGTATAGACTTGGAATTTGCCAAGGATACTTGTAAGCTTGTATTATTGAAGAAAGACTGTTATATATATATATATATTGTTCGACAGACTCATTGTTCAGGGAGTTGCGCCTCCCCTTTATATCGTGCAATTGGTGTTGTCGTTATATTGTTGAAAGATAAAGTTGGGTGTTCATGATATAAAGGAAAACTAATATATACTTGGTTAGAACACAAACTAAGGTGGAATGTGAATAGGCGTAGTCCATGTGCACGAGTATGTTAAAAAGAAGTGTTCGATGGGCCGCACTCACCGACCACGGTTGAAAGACTACCGTAGGCCTGGGGCGCACAAGTATTGATCAAAGAACAAAATCCAAGCATCTGAATGGTTACGTGAATAATATATAACACCCAAAACCAACCAAACAAATCCAAAATTCTAATTGACTATGTAAAAAATATTTGCCCACCCACAACCAAAAAAACCCAATCAACATAATTAAAAACTTTAATATATTTTTAAAATATTAATAAATAATTTTTATAAATAAAACCATTAATTAAAAAATATTAATATTAAAAAAAATATTATATATAATATTATATTAACCTCCATTTTTTTATATTTTTTCATAATAACCATAACACGCATCAAATAACATGGTTAAAACCACACTATATTCAAATTAAACCCGTTGATATTTATATTACAAATAATATTTTATACACCACCTCCGTATCATAATTGATAAAAAATTTAATATTTTATATCGAAATCAGAGCATGGAAAATTGACATTTATATTATAGAAAATATCTTATACACCACCTCCATATTTATAATTTAATATTTTATATCGAAATCAACTTGCATTTTATATAAAATATAAAATCGATGATCAAATTTTATATCAAATTAAGATCCAGGGAAAGTGACAATGACAAAGAACATAGAAAAGACCTGTCTATTTGTTATAGGACAACTTTACAAAATTCCTAATCAACCTCCTTCAAAATAATTCCGGTTACTAGAAGTCGGTTGTGATTCAAAACAATTGAATAAATTTTTGGTTAATGGTATGTTCTTTGTCCTTCAAGTTATAGTAATGTTATAGGTGTATTGGCTAAAAACACATATTATAGTTAGAGATTATTTTAGGATATAAAGTTTTTATATTTAATTTATTTTTAATTTAGAAAGAGAGATTGAGAGAATTTTTCAATCATCTCAAATCAATATTTTAAATATAAGATGTAAGCATTAATTCTAACATCCCCTCTTAAGGCTTATATTACATAAATTTATTGAAATCATCCACAAACAACAAAATACACCATCATTCTTTAATTGGTTTACAACTTATCAGTGTAGACTCCATCAAGTTGCCTCATAACTTTCGTAAAGGTGTAGTGGACAAGTTGGATTCCGAGTTCCACTCCTAACTCTTGAATCAAGGACTTCCAAACCATCACATAACCTCATTGGAAGATCACTCCCACATCTTCAATAAACGAGGAATTCTTTCCAAGATCATCAACAAGGTTCAAATTCTTCATTGAATTCATCATCAGAATTCAATGGATATTCATCTGCGGCTATATTTGTTGATTTTTTCCCTTTTAACAAATCAATGACACTACTTTTGCAATTCCAAACTGTATGCCCAATTTTCCTACCATAGTAACATTCAATTTCACTTTTGTTTGCGGTTTTTTTTCCAGTTTCACTAGTTAGAAATTAATGCTCTTACAAATAATATAAATTTTTTGTTTTCATCTGGGCCCGAATGGGATAACAGTCATAGTTTGTGCAGCTTGATAGAGCTGATTTCATCTTAAAATTTATATCCTTTTTTTGGGCATTCTAAATTAGTTCAAAACATCACGTTTTTGGAAAATTAGACTCATTTATTTCATGTACAGTTATGTGTTAAATCCATACAGGCATTCCATTATTCTTTATATATATATATATATATCCTACTCAAATTATGATGGACCACGACGACTTCACTGCATGGTTGTGTTCTTTTTAATTAAATAGGTTATCTATTTTGGTTGCAATATGCAATTTCTATTTAAAAGGGGAAGTCGCATTTGTTATGGTTAATACCATAACAACTTAGGTAAACATTTTGAAGCTATTTCTAAGACTAGTCGGTGATTTTATTAGGCCATTATTTGATAAATATATAATAACAATGGCGTTTTTTAATATTATGTTATTTTAATACTATTTTACATAAAGGTAATATTTTAGTTTATTTTACATGAAGGCAATATTTTAGATTTTTTCATATTTTTAAATGTTACATCGAAAATGTTGAGATTACCATTTTTTTATTTGGATTTTTTTTAACATAATATATGATGTATTTAATAATATTTAAAATTTAAACAAATAACGTTACCATTAAAAAAGAAAAATAATCACTGAGTATAGGTTTTCGAATTGAGTGATAATTTAGTAGAAATAGTTACATTAATTACAAGACCCTCATCTCAAGGACTAGGGATAAATTAGCGAGTTTGTGCCAACAACTACAAGAGATGCAAAAGACGATGTCAAATCTGTTATCTGTTTGTACAATGTTGAAATATCAATAAAAACAAGAGAAATAATTTTGTACATCAAATACAGGAACCTCATCCTGAGGACTAGGGACAAATGAGCGAGCTTGCACCAACGACTAGGGTCAAATTAGCGAACTTGTGCCAACAACTAGAGGAGATGAAAATGACGATGCCAAATCAGAGCCAACTCCATTTTTAGTTAACCATCTATGCTCTAATACGCAACCAACACCTCTCGTGTTAGCACCTCCCATACCATAGCACCTCAAGTATCGTTGCTATTCCTGCTCATACATCATTATATTGTGCATTATCTGGGCATGTTATGCTGTGAGTTTTTCAATTTAAAACTATAT
>APFE030012823.1:0-12233 GCA_000404065.3 Pinus taeda
AATAATGTGTCCTAGGTCCTAAGATCAAATTGAGCTGTTAGTCATTTTAGCCGTTGGAGACTCTAGTCACACTATTTAACATGCTAAGACTCGATCCGTTTCTTCAACTTGTCCTGATGATGAACCACACTAGTTGGTTCGAAATGCGTCAACAAATGAATTCTTATGTGATTTACGCTGAAGAATATCTCAAAAATTTAGTAAATTGTTTTAATAAAAACATAAATGAAAATTACAAAACACTTTTTAAAATGTTATAAATTGCTTAGGGTTTAGGGTTTAGGTTTTAGGGTATGGGCTTTAGGGTATGGGGTTTAGGGTTAACGTTTTCAATTTAGGGTTTATAATAATTTAGTAAATTCTTTTAATAAACACTTAAATAAAAATTAAAAAGCACTTTTTAAAATGTTATAAAATGCTTAGGGTTTAGGGTTATGGTATGGGCTTTAGGGTATAGGGTATGGGCTTTAGGGTTTATAACAATCTAGTAAATTGTTTTAATAAACACTTAAATAAAAATTGCAAAGCACTTTTTAAAATGTTATAAAATGGTTAGGTTTAGGGTGTAGATTTTACAGTATGGGCTCTAGGGTTAGGGGTATGGGATTTAGGTTTACGTTTTCAGATTTAGGGTTTATAACTATTTAGTAAATTCTTTGAATAAACACTTTAATAAAAAATACGAAACTATTTTTCAAATGTTATAAAATGCTTAGGGTTTATGGTTTAGGGTTTATGGTATGGGCTTTAGGGCATAGGGTATGGGATTTAGGGTTAAGGTTTTGGATTAAGGGTTTATAATGATTTAGTAAATTCCGTTAATAAAAACGTAAATAAAAATTACAAAACACTTTTTAAAATGTTATAAAATGCTTAGGTTTTGGGGTTTAGGGTTTAGGGTATGGCCTTTAGGGTATAGGGTATGGGGTTTAGGGTTAAGGTTTTGGATTTAGGGTTTATAACAATTTAGTAAATTGTTTTAATAAACACTTAAATAAATATTACAATACACTTTTTAAAATGTTATAAAATGCCTAGGGTTTAGGGTGTAGGGTTTAGGGTTTAGTGTTTAGTGTATGGGCTTTAGCATATAGGCTATGGGGTTTAGGGTTATGGTTTTGGATTTAGGGTTTATAACAATTTAGTAAATTCTTTGAAGAAACACTTAAATAAAAATTATGAAACACTTTTTAAAATGTTATAAAATGCTTAGGGTTTAGGGTTTAGGGTTAAGGGCTTTAGGGCATAGGGTATGGGGTTTAGGGTTAAGGTTTTGGATTTAGGGTTTATAGAAATTTAGTAAATTGTTTTAAGAAGCTCCTGAATAAAACTTACAAAACAAATTTTTTAATTTTATAAAATGCTTAGGGTATAGGATTTAGGGTATAGCGTTTAGGGTTTAGGGTTTAGGGTATGGGCTTTAGTGTATAGGGTATGGGGTTTAGGGTGAAGGTTTTGGATTTAGGGTTTATAACAATTTAGTAATTTTTTTTAATAAACACTTCAATAAAAATTACAAAACACTTTTTAAAATGTTATAAAATGCTTATGGTTTAGGGTTTAGGGTATGGGATTTAGGGTTTAGGGCATGGAATTTAGGGTTTAGGGTATAGGGTATGGGGTTTAGGGCTAAGGTTTTAGATTTAGACTTTATAACAATTTAGTAAATTTTTTTAATAAACACTTTAATAAAAATTACATAGCACTTTTTAAAACGTTATAAAATGCTTAGTGTTGAGGGTTTAGGTTTTAGGATATGGGCTTTAGAGTTTAGGGTATGGGGTTTAGGGTTAATTTTTCGGATCTAGGATTTATAAAAATTTGGTAAATTCTTTTAATAAACACTTAAATAAAAATTACAAAACACTCTTTAAAATGTTATACAATGCTTAGGGTTAAGGGTTAAGGGTTTAGGTTTTAGGGTATGTGCTTTAGGGTATAGGGTATGGGGTTTAGGGTTAAGGTTTTGTATTTAGGGTTTATAACAATTTAGTAAATTTTTTTAAGAAACACTTAAATAAAATTGACAAAACACTTTTTAAAATGTTATAAAATGATTAGGGTTTAAGGTTTAGGGTTTAGTGTATGGGCTTTAGGGTATAGGGTATGGGGTTTGTTGGCATTATGATTCAGGTTTGGCACTATGGCACAGGTGTTGTCCTTGATGGAAACTCACTCAAGTGGTAAATCACTATTCAGGCTCTCAAGATGATAGAAAATGAGATACCCGCAGGTGCGCTTAACAAAAGCTGCGGACCCACAGGTGCCCCGAACAAGAAGTGCGGACATACCCACAGGTACTCCGAACAAAAGGTGCGGGCATCAAATTCACTCACTTCAATGCAGAGAAGCGTGCGCATGTGGGAATTTTTATGATTGATCCATGGTATTTAGTCCGAAGTACATGATCCTATGGTTTTGGTCCGTGGTATAACATCTAAATTATTGAACCTTGGTTTTGGGTCCCTTGTATTGGATTTTTATGGTTTTGATCCATGGCTTGAGTAAGGGCTTGCCTATAAAAAGGAAAGGAGATCATTTGGCTAGACACTTATGAAGATTGAATATCTTAAGATCTGAAATTTTGGGTGATCGGTTTGAAAAGCTAGATCTAAATCAAGGTGAAAATTGTAAATTGTAAGGCAGATCTATTGATAGGTCGTGATCTCTTTGGCGCATGATTAGATCTTTGGATCTGACAGTCTGTGGCACATTGGAGGATTGATAATTTGGCTCTATTTGGAGGTCCGCAGGCGATCCACAGCATAGGTGCAGAGGTACGCAGCACAGTAGATGGATCAGGTGCAGAGGTACACAGAGCAGCAGAAGGCGCAGGTGCGGAGGTACGCAGTGCAGTAGACAGCGCAGGTGCTGAGGTACGCAGTGCAGTAGACAGATCAGGTGTGGAGGTGCACTGTCGGTAGACAGTGGTGCAGGTGCGGAGCTGCACAATCTAGACACAGAAGAACTGCGGATATTCGCAGGTTTCTATTGGTGAAGTTGCAGACTTTTCTTGAAATATTTGTTGGCTACCTTTTGTCTATTGCTGCAGAGTTCTGGGTTTAGATTACTAGTATTTCTTTTCTGGTTACTGCATTCTGAGAGGCTATTGGCTGATTCATTAATTTATAGTAAAAGGAGATTGGTTGATTGACATGTACTTGATGATTATTTGATGTTCATGGATCCAGTCTGAAAATTAATGAAATGTGGTCCTTGGAAGAAAAGAAGTAGGTCATCACCTATGTACTAGTAACTCAGGTAGTACAAGAGCTAAGGGGGTTGTAGCTCCCTTGCAGGAGAGACTGGAAAACGAGAGAGGTTTGTAGCTCTCTACAGGTTGCAACCTGCGTACTGGTAAAGGACTGCACCAGTACAGAAACATTGTAAAAGAAGTTTCTAATTGAAAGAAGATAGAGACACATTGCAGCAAGTGGTTTTGACTGTCTGTTTTTCTTGTTCCTGTTCATTACTATATGGTACTAACATTCAAATTATTGGTAAACATCTAAAGAATGAATTAAAGGAATATTGAAAAGAATTAGATAATATTGATTCACCCCTCCCCCCTCTCAGTATTATTTCCAACAATTGGTATGAGAGCAGGTCCTTCAAAAGAAGCTTGATCTCTTGAAGGAAGATCTATCATCATGAGCAACTACGAGAGGGAAGCATCGATCAGGCCACCAATTTTTGATGGGACAAACTTCATATATTGGAAGGTAAGAGTCACTGCCTATCTTCAATCTCTTGGTACAGAAGTCTGGGATATCATAGATACAGGGTACACCTTTCCATCAGCAACACCTACAGATCCGACTGGTAAGAAGAAATATGAAACAAATGCAAAGGTTGTTAATACTCTATTAGGATGTCTATCTCAATCAGAATTTGTCAACGTTATGCAGTATAATCTGCAAAAGAAATATGGGACAAGATTGTTCTGAGCTATGAAGGAGATGAACAAGTAAAACGAGCAAAACTTTGAACCCTCAGAATTCAGTATGAAAATCTCAGAATGCACAATGATGAAAGTGTGGCTAACTATTTCCTTCGTGTAGATGAGATTGTTAATTGTATGAAAAACTTGGGTGAAGAAGTAAAAGAGGTTGTTGTGGTTGAAAAGGTTCTAAGATCCTTGTCCCCTAAATTTGAATCTAAAGTTTTTGCTATAGAAGAAAAAGAGAATCTACGAAACCTCACTATGTCAGAGCTGCACGAAATTCTGACCGCTTACGAAATGAGGAAAGGAGGACCATCAAACAGAAGAGAAGCTACTTTCAAGGCTTCAGGCAAAGGAGATTACTATGAGTCAGGACATCTATCAGAAGAAGACGAAGAATCAAATTTTGTCAAGAACCTTCAACAGGGTGCTGGAAGATTCAAAGGTAAGTTACCTTTCAAATGCTTTGCTTGTGGAAGAGTCGGTCACTACGCTGCAAAGTGTCCACATAAAGACAAGCTTGATAAAGGTAAGGAACCTAGCAGATGGAACAAGAAACAGAATGTAAATAAGAAAAGTTATTACACTCATGAAGGCAGTGATGGACTTTCAAATAGTGAAGAAGATGAACAAGGTAACAATTATAGACTCTTAATGGCTTTTGAAGATGATGATTTTATGGATGCTACAAATGAATAAGGTCTTTATGAAGAAATTTATAGACTCAAAATATGTTTAGAAGAGAAGAATGTGATCATTGATACTCTTCAATTCCAACTTGCTGAAAAGGAAAAACTTCATGAAAAGTTAGAATGTGAAATTGTTGGTCTTAGAAAAGAGATTGAGAAAACAAAATCTCTTAATCTTAGATTTGTTAAAGGATTAGAAACTCTAGATGAGATTATCAATGTACAACGTTCTCCACTAATCAAGATAGGTCTGGGGTATAATGAAGAAGCATCTCAAGTGCGACAACCATCCACCTCCAAAAGTTATCTTGGTGCAGCAAGGAGGAGTGAGCAAAGGTCAAATAAAAATCACCAGGTAAATCAGGGACAATTTACCTCAAGAATGAACAAAGACTACCAGGTAAATCAGGGGCTATCCACCTTAAGGATGAACAGAAGCTATAACTAGCCACAGGTAAAATCTTCCCAATTTTCCTCAAGAATGGATTTCAGTAGAAACTACAATTGGTTGGTTTATAGATTTGATAACCGCAGGATTTTATTCAATGGCTCATGTTTTTCTTGTCATAACTTGGGCACAAAGCAGCTCAGTGTGTTGCCTATAAGACAATCATGACTAGAGAATCTCAAAAACAAAGGAGCATGACTGGGATCGTGAAAAGAACCTACAATAACTTTTTTTCTCTTGAAAATGAAATCGAATGCTCTATTTGTAACAACTTTGGTCATGAATATTCTGAATACAGGAGCAGGTTTCGGCAGAAAACTCAGAAGGATCAAGCCTCAAATTTCAAAACATGGAGAATAAGGAACCACAACCAGAGAGATGTGGTATAGCTTTATATGCAGAAGGGCAAGAAAATCAATGGTACATTAATAGTGGTTGTTCGAAACACATGACAGGTGATAGGGAAAAACTCCAATCATATAGTGCCTTAGAGAAGGAGAAGAAGGTCTCTTTTGGAAATGACACCCCTGCACTCATAAAAGGTAAGGGTTCTGTTCAGTTGAAAGAAAAGGTCAAAGCTGGAAATGTTATGTATGTTGATGGGTTAAAGCATAATTTTTTGAGTGTCAGTCGGATGTGTGATCAAGGAACAGAGATAATATTTCGATCAAATGGATGTAGTGTTCGTGATCTTGATACAGGAAAAATAGTGATCAAAGGTGTAAGGACTCCAAATAATTTATACATATTCAAAGAAGGACAACATCAATTCTATCTAAGCAAGAACAATGAACACTAGTTATGGCACAGAAGATTGAGGCATCTTAGCTTCTCACAGATAAGGAAAGTATGTAAATACTAGGCAGTTTGTGGTCTTCCAGACATCAGAATTCTAGACAATACAATTTGCAAATCATGTCAGTTTGGTAAGCAAACCAGAACTAACTTCCTTGAGAAGGAAGGATCAGCTAGCAAGCCACTTGAACTTGTCCATACTAATTTATGTGGCCCATCTAGGAAAAGGCCACCTCGAGGAGAAGAATATTTCATATTATTCATTGACAACTTTTCCAGGATGTGTTGGGTAGGACTTATGAAGCACAAAGATGAAGCCTTTGAAAAGTTCAAATCATTCAAAGCCTTGGTGGAGAATGAATTAGATCACAAAATCAAATGCCTCAGATCTGATAGAGGTGGGGAGTTTACCTCAAATGAATCTTTCGACTTTTGTGAAGAACATGGAATAAGAAGGGAATTCTCTACAGCTAGGAATCCTCACCAAAATGGAGTGGTAGAAAGGATGAACAGAACGGTTCAACAAATGGCTCGTGCTATGCTTGATGAGTCTGGAACTCCCACAACCTTCTGGAGTGAAGCTGCATTTGTTGCAGTTGTTATTCTCAACAAGACAAATATTTGGGTGAATAGCACTCAAACTCCTCATGAGCTCTGGTATGGTGAGACTCCTTAGGTAAAACATTTCAAAATTTTTGGAAGCAAATGCTATATTAAAAATAATGATGAAAATCTTGGTAATTTTGAACCTATGGCAGATGAAGGCATTCTCCTTGGTTATTCTCCTCATAGCAAAGCATACAAATGTTACAATAGAAGGCTTGGAAGAATTGTCGACATCATTTATGTAGTGGTGGATGAAAAATAAAACACTCCCAAGCAAGTAAGATCTGAAGACTTCGAAGATAAGAATAGAAGAAAAGACTCCATCCAGGTATGTTCAAAAGAATCATCCAGAATCTCAAATTTTGGGGCAAAAGGAGGCAGGCATACAAACAAGAAGAACAATTGCAGAAGCTTCAAGCTATTTGGCATTACTCTCCTCCACTGAACCACAAAATGTAAGAGAGGCATGCAAAGATGAATGTTGGGTCAAGGCAATGGATGAAGAACTTGATCAGATCAGAAAGAACAACACTTGGGAGTTGTTTTCTAGACCAAAAGATAAGAATGTCATAGGGACAAAATGGATCTTCAAAAACAAGTTGAATGAAAATGGGGAAGTAACTAGAAACAAGGCCAGACTTGTTTGTAAAGGGTATGCTCAACAAGAAGGAATAGACTTTGAAGAAACTTTTGCTCCCATTGCAAGACTTGAGGCCATTAGAATGTTCCTTGCTCTCTCTAGCTTTCAGAAGTTCAAAGTATTTCAAATGGATGTGAAATTAGCCTTTCTGAATGGAGACTTAGAAGAAGAAGTGTACATTGAGCAACTAGATGGCTTCATCCTTGGGAATGATCCAAATATTGTATGCAAACTAAAAAAGGCTCTCTATGGTCTCAAACAAGCTCCAAGGGCTTGGTACCATCGGTTGGACAAATACCTTCATCAACAAGGTTTTTCAAATCGATCAGCAGATAGCAATATTTATATAAAAATTGAAAATGACAAGTTTCTAATACTTGTTGTGTATGTATATGATATTATCTTTGGCAGTAATGAAGAAGCTATGAGTCAAAACTTTGCCTTGGTAATGAAGAAAGAATTTGAAATGTCTTTGCTTGGAGAGCTGACATATTTTCTTGGTCTACAAATCCAACAAAATGAAGGTGGTATATTTTTATCTCAAACCAAGTACCTCAAACGGATATTGAAGAAATATGGCATGGAAGATTTGAAACCAGTATGTACCCCTATGGTTACAAGATGTAGCCTCAGTGCAAATGATGAATCAGCAGCACTGCATCAACCAACCTATAGATCCATGATTGGAAGTCTTCTTTATTTAACAAGTACCTGGCCAGACATCATGCATGTAGTGGGAATAGTTGGAAGATTTCAGGCAAATCCAAAGGAAACTCATCTTCAGGTAGTTAAGAGAATCTTCAAGTACCTTCAAGGAACTCAAAACTATGGCTTATGGTATCCTAGAGATACAAATCTCACACTTCATGCTTATACAGATGCAGATTATGCCGGAAGCGTGGATGACAGAAAAAGCACTAGTGGAGGTGCATTCTTCATGGGTTCCAGATTAGTATCTTGGTTCAGTAAGAAACAGAGTTCAATTGCTTTATCTACAGCTGAAGCAGAGTATGTGGCTGGTGCATCTTGTTGCACACAACTTCTTTGGATGATGCAAACTTTGCAGGACTTTCAAATCACTTGTACTCCACCTATCTCCATCCTATGTGATAATACAAGTGCTATCAGCATTTCAAAGAACTGATTCATGCATTCAAAGACCAAGCATATACCTATCAAATATCATTTTCTTCGGGAACAAGTGCTTGAACAAAAGGTCAAGTTGGAGAATGTTCCTTCTAAGGAAAAAGTTGTTGATATACTCACCAAACCACTGCCTAAGGAGACCTTTGAATACCTCAGGCAAAAGCTGGGGGTAGTTGATGCTTCATCTTGTTATTGAATCTTATCTGCTTCAGAGATTGTTGGTTGTACGTGAGTTTCATATGGGGTATATGCGTACATTCGCTGGTTTTTGGATTGGTCAAAGACCATCTGGCACAGGTTCAGGGGGAGCCTATATTATTCTAATAATACATTGTTGGCATTATTGTAGATGATCTTGGAGGAGAAAGTATAGAAGGAGAACATGGATGCTGATCTGAATATTGTTGCTAATGTTTTGTCTCTATGTCTTATATCTCTTTTGTCAAGGTAATTTATGTGTATGGTGGATTATGGTTCTTCTTGAAGAAAATTTCTTTTGCAGATCTGGCCTACAGTCAGGGGGAGCATGATCAGCACAGCATAGCAGAGTTTTCAGCATGTTCTCAGGGGGAGCATAACCCTTTTCCCTTGATGACAAAGGGGGAGAATGACTTTGAGGATCTTGGGATTTCCATCAAGTCCAAAGGGGGAGATTGTTGGCATTATGATTCAGGTTTGGTGCTATGGCACAGGTGTTGTCCTTGATGGAAACTCACCCAAGTGGCAAATCATTGTTCAGGCTCTCAAAATGATAGAAAATGAGATAGCTGCAGGTGCGCTTAACAAAAGCTGCGGACCCGCAAGTGCCCCGAACAAGAAGTGCGGACATACCCACACGTACTCCGAACAAAAGGTGTGGGTGTCAAATTCACTCACTTCAATGCATAGAAGCACGCGTACGTGGGAATTTATATGATTGATCCATGGTATTTAGTCCAAAGTACATGATCCTATGGTTTTGGTCCGTGGTATAGCATCTAAATTATTGAACCCCGGTTTGGGTCCCTTGTATTAGTTTTCTATGGTTTTGATCCATGGTTTGAGTAAGGGCTTGCCTATAAAAAGGAAAGGAGGTCATTTGGCTAGACACTTGTGAAAATTGAATATCTTAAGATATGAAATCTTGGGTGATCGGTTTGAAAAGCTAGATCTAAATCAAGGTGAAAACTGTAAATTGTAAGGTGGATCTATTGATAGGTCGTGATCTCTTTGGTGCATGATCAGATCTGTGGATCTGACGGTCTGTGGCACATTGGAGGACTAATAATTTGGCTCTATTCGGAGGTCCACAGGTGATCCACAGCGCAGGTGTGGAGGTACGCAGCGCAATAGACGGATCAGGTGCGAAGGTACGCAGAGTAGCAGAAGGCGCAGGTGCTGAGGTACGCAGTGCAGTAGATAGCACAAGTGCGGAGGTACGCAGCGCAGTAGACGGATCAGGTGCAGAGGTGAACTATCGGTAGAGAGTGCAGGTGTAGAGATGCGTAGTCTAGACACAGAAGAACTGCGGATATTCACAGGTTTCTATTGGTGAAGTTGCATACTTTTCTTGAAATATTTGTTGGTTTCCTTTTGTCTATTGCTGCAGAGTTCTAGGTTTAGATTACTGGTATTGCTTTTCTGGTTACTGCATTCTGAGAGGCTATTGGCTAATTGATTAGTTGATAATAAAAGGAGATTAGTTGATTCACATGTACTTGATGATTATTTGATGTTCATGGATCCAGTCTGAAAATTAATGAAACGTGGTCCTTGGAAGAAAAGAAGTAGGTCAGCACCTACGTACTAGTAACTCAGCTAGTACAAGAGCTAAGGGGGTTGTAGCTCCCTTCCAGGAGAGACTGGAAAATGAGAGAGGGTTGTAGCTCTCTACAGGATGTAGCCTGCGTACTGGTAAAGGACTGCACCAATACAGAATCATTGTAAAAGTAGTTTCTAAATGAAAGAAGATAGAGACACATTGCAGTAGGTGGTTTTCACCCACATTGGGTTTCCAACTTATATCTAGTATTCTTTGGTGCGACTGTCTGTTTTTCTTGTTCCTGTTCATTATTATATGGTACTAACTTTCAAATTAATGGTCAACATCTGAAGAATAAATTAAAGGAATATTGAAAAGAATTAGATAATTCTGATTCACCCACACCCTCTAAGTATTATTTCCAACAGGGTTTAGGGTTAAGGTTTTGGATTTAGGGTTTATAATAATTTAGTAAATTCTTTTAATAAACACTTAAATAAATTTTACAAAAAACTTTTTAAAATGTTATAAAATGCTTAGGGTTTAGGGTTTAGGGTTTAGGTTATGGGATTTAGGGTTTAGGGTATGGGATTTAGGGTTTAGGGTATGGTGTTTAGGTTTAAGTTTTCGGATTAAGGGTTTATAACAATTTAGCAAATTCTTTTAATAAACACTTAAATAAAAATTACAAAACACTTTTTAAAATGTTAAAAAATGCTTAGGATTTAGGGTTTAGGGTTTATGGTTTAAGGTATGGGCTTTATGGTATAGCGTATGGGGTTTAGGGTTAAGCTTTTGGATTTAGGGTTTATAAAAATTTAGTAAATTGTTTTAATAAACACTTAAACAAAAATTACAAAACACTTTTTAAAATGTTAAAAAATGCTTAGGGTTTAGGTATGGTCTTTAGGGTATAGGGTATGGGGTTTAGGGTTAAGGTTTTGGATTTAGGGTTTATAAAAATTTTACAAATTGTTTTAATAAACACTTAAATAAAAATTACAAAACACTTTTTAAAATGTTATAAAATGCTTAGGGTTTAGAGAATCGGCTTTTGAGGTTAGGGTATGGGGTTGCAGGTTAAGTTTTGGGATGTAGTTTTTATAGCAATTTAGTAAATTCTTTTAATAAACACTTAAATAAAAATTACAAAACATTTTTTTAAATGTTATCAAATGCTTAGGGTTTAGGGTTTAGGGTTTAGGGTTTAGGGTTTAGGGTTTAGGGTTTAGGGTTTAGGGTATGGGCTTTAGGGTATAGGGTATGGGGTTTAGGGTTAAGGTTTTGGATTTAGGATTAATAACAATTTAGTAAAAAAAATTAATAAACACTTAAATAAAAATTACAAAACACTTTTTAAAATGTTATAAAATGCTTAGGGTTTAGTGTTTGGGTTTTAGGGATAAGGTTTTGGATTTAGGGTTTATAACAATTTAGTAAATTGTTTTAATAAACACTTAAATAAAAATTACAAAACACTTTTTAAAATGTTATAAAATGCTTAGGGTTGAGGGTTTAGGGTTTAGGGTATGGGCTCTAGGGTATAGGGTATGGGGTTTAGGGTTAAGCTTTTTTATTTAGTGTTTATAACAATTTAGGGTTTAGGGTTTAGGGTATTGGGTTTATGGAATAGGGTATGGGGTTTAGGGTTAAGGTTTTAGATTTAGGGTGTGTAACAATTTAGTAAATTGTTTTAATAAACACTTAAATAAAAATTACAAAACACTTTTTAAAATGTTATAAAATGCTTAGGGCTTAGCGTTTAGGGTTTAGGGTATGGGCTTTAGGGATAGGGTATGGGGTTTAGGGTTAAGGTTTTGGATTTAGGTTTTATAATAGCTTAATTGTTTTAATAAACACTTAAATAAAAATTACAAAACACTTTTTAAAATGTTATAAAATGCTTAGGGTTTAGGGAATGGGCTTTATAGTATAGGGTATAGGGTTTAGGGTTAAGATTTTAGATTTAGGGTTTATAACAATTTAGTAAATTGTTTTGATAAACAATTAAATAAAAATTACAAAACACTTCTTAAAATGTTATAAAATGCTTAGGGTTTAGGTTTTAGTGTTTATTTTATGGGCTTTAGGGTTTAGGTTATGGGGTTTAGGGTTAAGGTTTTGGATTTAGGGTTTATAATAATTTAGTAAAAATGTTTTGATAAACAATTAAATAAAAATTACAAAACACTTCTTAAAATGTTATAAAATGCTTAGGGTTTAGG
>APFE030012830.1:0-21329 GCA_000404065.3 Pinus taeda
CAGGTACTCGGCATCAGAAGCAACATCAGCAGGTACAGGTGGCAGAATCAAGAAAGATACAGAAAAATCAGAAGCAATAAAGCACTTCAATGCTTTATTTATGAAAAGCCGCCCAATTAACTTCACAGCACTCAAAAGTCAAAAGGTTATCATATCAGGAGTTAGTAGCTTTAAAAGAAACATTTACACTTGCAATAACTTCTCATCGACTTTCTCTGTACAAGTGTAAGAGATTTTTTCCTCTCAGATGACTCCATTCCTGAGATATTTTTGTATCTAAAACTCTATATATTCACCCTCGCATTTGTTTAGAGGGGTTGGACTCCGGATGTAAGAACTTCTTTTCTGAGATATTCTCTGTAACTCTGATATTGTAGACTCTTCAGACAGTCTAATACAAAGGCAGTGGGATTTCTACAAAGATGTTTGTCTATTGATCTCTTGATGATGTGTGGCTTAAAGCAGCAAGACTCCTCTGCATTACATGGTTCAAATAAGTTTTCTTCATGGCTCTCTATTTCACCTGTGTTTCCTGTTATTTCATATGTATCTCATGTTTTCTATGCGTTTAATCTCTAGATAGTGAAGAAAAAGGATAGTATCAAGACTTAGTCATTGACTACCCTGAGCTCAATCTGAACTATCTCATATGTTTTCTTCTGATAAGGTGTTTTAAAACGTAATTTTTAACTGCTACCTTTAATACCATATCATCACTATGTGTTGTTGTTTTAGGAATTCAAGTCATTGCTCCTAGACAACAAGCCTTTTTCACGAACATACAGCTAAGTAACGAAATCTTAATTGCTCACTGCTAGTTGTATTCACCTCACACTCACTATTTACAGTTTGTTTCATGAAATGCACATAGGACCTGTAGTTTTCCTCCTCATCGAAATCAAGATTTCAAGAGAAAATACCCCTAGACCCCATTGCCCAATGGACTAGTCCTGCTTGCTGATATACTCTAAAGGAAACAGAAGCATCCTCCCAGCCAAATACACAAAAACAACCAAAAAATCATCTCATAACTAGCCTAAAACCCTCACTGAAAGCAGTGACAAACCTGATAGAGAGAGCCCTCTCTGACTGCAGCTGGGCTAGAAGCTGCAGCCCAAAGATTGGTTAGTGGTTACCCCGGCCGTATTCTCTTAGGAGTCAAAGAGAACAACCTGGGTGTTAACACCAACCATGTGCCAAGGATGGATTTTGAGGTTGTGGGGGCTAAGGTTGCCAAGGCCTAGGTGCAGTCCATTTATTTTGTGGTTGTGCATAAGATTGATTATTGAAACTTTGAGTCATATTTGGCTATTGATTTTTCCATGGCATTTTAGCAATAAAGAAAAATGATTGATCTTGGCTTGTTCCAGACTCATCTTGAAAAACATATTTAAGACTAGGTATTGAGGGATATTCCTTTGTATTATAATTTTTAGAACATATGAAACAAATTTATATACTATCAAGGGGGAATTCTCTCAAGGCATGTTTTTTCCTACATATGGGATAGAAAATAGATAATGCAACTTTCTCATCTTTTTTCTTGTTTTGTATCTTAAGCATACCTATTTGCTCACTAATACTCCCAAGGATATATGTGTTGAAATTATCAAGAAAAATTCCTATTTTAGATCTACTTATTGTTCTAGTTGCATATCTACTAATTCTTGACATGATAGGGTCTCTTGGATTTTTACTAGTTCTAACCTTGCCCCTTGAAATATGTTTACACAAATCAAAGATTTCACCAAATGAAAGTTGATAAACATCTCCTTTTCCCATTAAATTCAGAAGATCAACCCATTCATCTCTAATGTATTTCAACAAAAGCGATTTTAATGTTTCATCATCTAAGTCATGCATCCTAGCCCTTTTAACATTGTAGGAAAATATTTCAACTAGGTCTTCAAGGCTTTCATCCTCTTTTTGCATCATCTTAAAGACTTCATCCTTAAGGTTATGGGGCATGAAAGAATCCTTAGATTTCTCTAAGAACACATTTTTCATTTATTTCCATGTCCTAATAGTATGTGTTCCTAGTTCCATGAACCATTTAAGTGCTCCATCATTAAGACTAGCTAGAAATAATTTCAATTTCTAGGGATCAAGTAGTCATAAGATCTACATAAAAATTCAAACTGGAAAATAAATGTTCTTGGATACCCATTTCTTAAACTATGGGAATTAGGGAGGATAGAGGGTGATATGTTTTTCATTGTGGCTATGGTATCTTCATAAACAATAGGAAATACATAAGGATCTAGTTCTCCTCTACCACCTTGTCCTCCACCTCCTCCTCTATTTTCTCCTCTGCATCTTCCACCTCTAATCCTAAGTTCACCATTTAAATTGTGTACTTGTCCTTCTCCTTCCCCTACCATTGTAGATTCTTCAGAGCTAATATAAGTTTCTATAATAGGATTACCTGGTTCTTCTTTTGCTTCCTCTACTAATGGTATATTAAAATAAGTTTCCTCTTCCTCTTCACGAGGAACCTCTAATTCTTGTCCTCAAAGTTGTTCTCCTATCGAAGAGAGAAAGGTGACTCCTTTTGTTGGGGATGTAGGTTCTTCAACCATGGTATGAGTAGAAGAAGTTTTTTAATATCTTGGTTGGATTTTAGGGAGTCTATTTCTACCAGAAAATTATGGGATGTGAGTGTCAGTGGATGGTGTGGCACTACGAGTCTAATCAGGGAAAATTTCAGGGGATAATATTCACAGGTGGGCCAATTTTCCATGATTTTTCCAAAAAAAAAAAAGATTCACTAATTTCCATTTTTTTCTAAAAATGATTCACCCAAATTTTATAGTATAAATTATTTCACCTTAAAAATCACCAAAATTTTATATAGAGTTTGTATTGTAGAAAAACCTATAGATTCACAAGATCATGTAATCTACTAAACCAAGAGACAAGAATCTACTTATATTCTTTACAGTGGAAACCCATAAAGATCGAGCAAAACAATAATCGACAAGAGGAAGAACATCAATGTCACATAACATAATAAATATCTAGGGAAAGGAACAACGCAAAACCCTACTATCTATTTTGTATTAATCTAGAAAATCAAGATGAAATTACAATGCTTGTTCTCTCTAGAACAATCCCAACACTCAACAAATTCAATCTCCAACTTATAAGCAAGCTCAAGGCCAAATCTTAGCCAATTCACAAGCTCTCCAAGTCTCTATTCCAATGTGTAATTCATATGAAGGATATCTTGTATTTAAATGGAAATAAAGCTTCTAAAAATAGCGTAATCCCTCAAGGATCAGTTCTTGATTGCATGCACTGTCAGTGCAACTCAAAAAAATCTAAAACAAATAGTACATTGTCCCTGCACTCTAATCTCAACTGGGTCTTTATCAGAATTGACATGCATGAGTTTCAGATGGTGGAATCTTCAATTAACTAGAGTACCACTTATTAGGTCACTAGTGTCACAACTGACTGTTTACTCACCATTAGTTCCTGAAACTAATTAGAACTAATTTAGCTGGGCTTAACTCAATAAACTGAGTTAACTAATTACAACTCATTCATAACTCATCCTAAACTCCTACAAGTTAGGGAGAACATATACATGTCTTCTAAAAGACTTCTAATTCGAATTTCCTAAATTAATTAAGTTAATTAAACTTAATTAATTATTTTCAAATTTCTATGAGAAAACAATTCTATTTTAATTCATAGTTTAATTCAAGGACAAATTAAACTCGAATCTCTTGTTGCCATTTCTCAACACTCCCTCTCAACAAGAAATGGATTATCCACTATGGTGATTTTTTCTCTGTGAAACTTGAATTTATATCTTGGCAATGCCTTTGTCAAGATGTCAACATCTTTCTCCTCTGTGGGAATGTAATCTAACAACATGATCTGCCTCAATACACAATCTCTAAGATGATGATACTAGATATCTATATGCTTGGATTGATCATGAAAAACTAGATTTTCAAAGAGTTTGATGCAACTCTGTTTATCACAATAAATCAATTTCGGATCCATCTGCTGACCAAACAAACCAACCAGGATCTTCCTCATCCAGATAGCCTCACATTTTGCTTGACTTGCAGCAATGTACTCTGCTTCTGCCAAATTGAGTGCAACCGATCTTTGTTTCTTGTTGTACCAAGAAACTGCAGCTGACCCAATACTAAAGATCCCTCCTAATGTGCTCTTCCTGTCACATGGACTCCCCCCCCCAATCTACATCAGTGAAGCCTTGAAGCTTTACTCTTTCTATCCACCTATACCATAACCTAAGTTGAATAGTGCCTCTAAGGTATATCAATACATGCTTTGTCGCCTTCCAATACATCTTGGTAGGCCTAACCATCACTTGACTACGCTAGTTAACTACATAACACATATCTATTCTTGTGTTCACCAAATACATGAGTGAACCCACAAGTTGCCTATAAATAGTAGCTTCCACTACTTCTCCTGAAGTAGAATCCTCCTTCCTCTAGTTGCGAGCTAGAGGAGTCTCCATGGGTTTACTTCTCTCCATGCGAAATCTCCTGAATATCTCAATGGTATACTTGCCTTGAGAAACAAACAACTCCACATCTCCCTACCATAACTCCATGCCAAGGAGGTAATGCATGAGCCCCATGTCCTTCATCTCAAACTCTCTTGCAAGGTCCTCCTTGCAAGATTTGATGAGCTTCTCATCACTTGTTAGTATGATATCATCTACAAAAAGTACAATGATCAAAAGCTTACCTTCCACCACTATGTGATACAAGTTTGCATATGCTTCACTCTTCGTGAAGCCCAACCCAGTGAAGTAGATATCTATCCTGGTGTACCAAGCATGGGGTGCTTGCTTCAGCCCATACAACACTCTCTCGAGTCAGTACACATGTGACTCACGGTCCAAGGTTTCAAAACATTCGAGCTACTCTATGTACACCTTTTCCTCAATCATGCCATTAAGGAAGGTAGTCTTCACATCCATCTGATGGATGTTCCAACCCATCTGTGCTGATAGTGCCAAAATAGATCTGATTGACAAGTACCTTGCAACAGGAGCAAAGGTCTCATCCTAGTCAATCTCCTATACCTATGAAAATCCATGGGCCAAACATCTGCCCTTATGCTTCTCCACACTACCATCTACAACTTTCTTTACCTTGTAAAGCCAATGGGAGCTCACAACTGATTTGTCCTCTAGTCTCGGGACCACATCCCAAACACTGTTTCAAACTATGGAGTCATACTCCTCCACCATTGCATCAACCTAAACTGGTTGTTGCACTTCTTCTTGAAAGGAAGATGGCTCTGTCACAACACATGCACCCATAAGAGCCATGTATCCAGTGTACCTCTCTAGTGACGTCCTATGTCTGTGTTGTGAGGGGGGTGCTCCTCTCATGCATCATCCAACAATCTATCAACCTCTCTGGTGTGCTTTCTTCCCTCTATGGAAGACTCTGCCTGAGTGGATCTCTCCACTCCAAGAACCTCTGCATGTGTCTGCTCCACATCAATCTGAGGTTCCTCATCCTGAGGAACTGAAACTTCCTCCTCCTCATGTAGCTCAAGGTCCCTCTCAAGAGATACTCACGTGGCCTTCTCCTCATCAAACTTGACATCCCTGTGAACCACAGTCATCCAACTAGTTTGCATGTACACCCCATAGTTGTGGTTAGTATTAGTGTAACCCACAAATATACCCAAATCTACTATTGGCTCAAGCTTCTTCCGTGCATCTTTGGTCACATGGCAATAAAACGATGACCCAAAAATCCTGAAGTGACCAACATCTCGCCTCTTACCACAATAAGATTCCCTAGGTGTTTTACTCTCAAGTATCTGATGTGGATGGTTCTGAACGTAAACCAATGTGTTGCATGCCTCAACCCAAAAGTGTAGTGGTATGCCCTGATCATGCAACATCACCCTTTTTTTCCTTACTATGCTCCTATTCTTCCTCTTGGCAACCCCATTCTATTTAGGGTTATGAGTTGCTGTCAACTCTCATTTAATCCCTTCCACTGCACAAAATTTCTTAAACTCATTGGAGAGATATTCTCCATCGTTATCACTCCGTAGAGCTTTAACCTTCTTGCCTGACTCTTTCTCAACCAATGCTTTGAATTCACAAAACTTTTTGAACGTCTGATCCTTTCTCTTCATGAAAAATATCCAACATTTATGAGAGTAGTCATCTAAAAATATAACATAATACCTGTGTTTGGCCATGGATGTTGTTGAGAATGGTCCACACACATCTGAATGGACTCTCTCCATAATATACATTGCTCAACTATCTCTATCTCCAAAGGAAGACTTGGTGTATTTTCCTAAAGTACAACCCTTGCATGTATCAGCTTGCTCAATCATACCTTTAGGAAGACCAGTAGATATTTTTTTCAATATCTTCAAAGCCCCATGATGCAAGTGGCCCAATCACCTGTGCCACAACTTGCTGACGTCTCGGCTCAACATCTATTTTTCTTTTGAACTCAAAGTGGCACAATCCTCTACCTCTATCTTATAGAGATTCTGAACTTGAATCCCTATCTTCTTTACTTGACCCGTGGCTATGTGTCAAAGGAACACCTTTCCTTTCGAAAATATCACATCATAGCCTCTATCCTCCAGTATGGAAATAGATACCAAGTTCTTTGTCAATCTAGGTACATGCACAACATTCTTCAAGGTGAGTGGAGCTACATGATACCTTTGAAAATTAATAGTGCCCAAACCAGTAACACTATACTTTTTGTCATCACCCATCTCGATAAGCATCTTGATATCTTTCTCCTCCAGTTCATTGAATAACTCTTTGTTGCTAGTCATGTGGAAAGAAGCTCCAATGTCTAAGTACCAAACACCTCCCATCATTTAAGACACCATGCATGCAATGAGGGAAAAGTCGAATTCAAATTGGGAGGCCAAAGCCTCACCTACCGCTCATCCTAAGGGCTTCTCCTTGGACTTCTTTAATGGACAATTTGTTGCAAAGTGCCCCATCTTGTGACAATGGAAGCATTTAGATTTCATCGTGTCCTTCTTCTTACCACCATGATAAGAATCTGATTTGGAACAAGAAATTTTAACTTTCTCCTTCCTTTTCCCTAATAGCTAAGTCACAATTCTCTTCATCATCAGTCTTTGATGAAGAGCCATCCCTAGTGTTCCTCCTGATCTCATCCTACATCAAATCCGACAAGTTGTTCCTAATCTGGCAGCTTCTTTCGACCATTGGCAGAATCCTAATAACTATGCCAACTCTTTGGGAGTCCAAGAAGAGAAAGGCTCACCATATCCTCCTCAGCAACTATGATTCCAACACTTCCAAGTTCATCCCTAAATTGAGAGAACTTGGTCAAGTACCTTGGAATCATCTCTCCTTTATCTATCTTGATTTTATGAAGTTTATCATTCAGTACCAACTTCCTTTGATCACTATTATTATGATAGAAGTCCATCAATGCTTTCCAAATAGCATGCAGAGTTTCCTTGCCATGGAGACTTGAGACAATGTGGTCTCAAACCCCGTCAAGGATTATCCGCCTTGCTTTTGCCACACACTTCTTCCATTCAGCCAAGTTCTGTGCATCCGTAGTTGCTGGCTTGGGGACTTATTGATCAATGAATTCCTTCAAGCCATTATCTTCTAGCACATCCTCCAACCTGTCCCTCCAGGCTATAAAATTTGAGCTTCCTTCCAAGTCATACTCAGGCCTCAACCCATACACCATTTGTTGATCCCGAAGTATGTATGCAAATTCAACTTTCGCCTATAACCTAGAAACTCAAAACTTCTAAATCTCCTCTAGAGATCTGATTTTAAATCAGGGATATCTCCCTCATCCGAACTCTGATTCGACCGATTTGTTTTTTGAATTTGGATATCTTTTCCCAAGGAATCAAAATATGAAATTTGTTTCTAAAACTTTTTTACAAAAATTCTCATAACTTCTCTACAAACTCTCGGACCAAAAAGAAATCATTCTTTGATACCATGTAGAAAAACCTGTAGATTCACAAGCTCATGTAATCTACTAAAACAAAAGACAAGAATCTACTTCTACTCTTTAGAGTGGAAGCCCATAAATATTGAGAAAAACAATAATTGACAAGAGGAAGAACATCAATGGCACATAACACAATAAATATCTAGGGAAAGCCATAGCTCAAAACCCCACTATCTGTTTTGTATTAATCCGGAAAATCAATATGTAATTACAATGCTTTTTCTCTCTAGAACAGTCCCATCACTCATAAAATTCAATCTCCAACTCATAAGCAAGCTCAAGGCAAAATCTTAGCCAAGTCATATGCTCTCCAAGTCTCTATTCCAATGTGTAATTCCTATGAAGGATAGCTTGTATTTAAAGGGAAATAAATACTCTAAAAATAGCGCAATTCCTCAAGGATCAGTTCCTGATTGCATGCACTGTCAGTGCAACTCAGAAAAATCTAAAACAAATAGTACACTGTCCCTACACTCTAGTCTCAACTAGGTCTTTCTCAAAATCGACATGCATGAGTTTCTGATGGTGGAATATTCAGTTAACTAGAGTAGCACTAATTAGGTCACTAGTGTCCCAACTGACTGTTTAATCACTATTAGTTCCTGGAATTGATTGGAACTAATTTAACTGGACTTAACTCAATAAACTGAGTTTACTAATTACAACTCATTCATAACTCATATTGAACTCCTATAATTTAGGGAGAACATATACATGTATTCTAAAAGACTTCCAATTCAAATTTCCTAAATTAATTAAATTAATTAAACTTGATTAATTATTTTCAAATTACTATGAGAAAACAATTCTATTTTAATTCACAGTTTAATTCAAGGGCAAATTAAACTAGAATTTCTTGTTGCTATTTCTCAACATGTACAAATTTATTATAAACTTGAATATTTTTACAAAAATATTTCCAAACATTTTATTGATTACATGTGATGACTATGAGATTCACCAAGGTTTCTAAACTTCAAGATAGATTTCCATCCTTAAAATTTTCCTCGAGTGTAATGTGGGTGAGTGGTGATGTTGGAATTGAACTTCTACCTCTACTTACAATTCTACCTGTAGAATCCATTTAACTATGCATACATGATTTTTACCATGCTTTAATTATGCATATACAAAATCAAAGTTAAATGCACCTAAAATGATATACAAACCAATAATGAAATTCTATATACACTTCCCCGGCAACTGCGCAAAAATGTTGGGTAATTTAATTGACCTTAAATTACTTCATTAATTGTCAACCAAGGTTTGTGTACTTATGAAGTGTATGTGCACCATATATGCTAGGAATTCTATCTTTGGATGAAATTGATATAATTATGTATAAATGTTAAATAATATTAAAGAGTTGTCACACACATGTTCTTTCCATCAAAGCTACATCAAAACCAAATGCCAAATTGAATTGAAAATTAACCTCAAACTTGAAATCCCATTTTATTATAATTTCAAAATTGAAAGTCTATCTCTAATTGCAAAAAGGAAATATTAATTCTAAGTTGCAGAAAAGAGATCTTAATACTAATTGTATAATTGAAAGTTTAACACTACTTTGTAAAAAGGAATTATTAACACTATTTGCACAAAAGGAAACTGAACTCAAAAATTGTAGAAAGAAATATTAATGCTAATTACTTGCAGAAATAAATTAAATCAAACAATAAATTGTAACTTCAGGTGATTACTAATTTGTGCTAATAGCTCTGAAAAACCATCTATTCATAATCCACGGAAAAAATGCACTCTAGAAATAAATATTTTTGGTATTTTCTTTTCATGAGAACTCTGGAAATAAACAATAGGTGATTAGAAAAGAAATGAAGTGTAATTATTATAATTAACAGATAGAAAAAGTATATATGGAATTTTGAATTGAATGCAAACTATCTATGATCAATTGCAATGTAAACAAAATCTAACTACACTTACAACTCTCCAGGGGGTGCTCCCGTGAATGTAAGCATGTCACTAATAAAACGATTGCTCAACAACACATTGGAAAAGAATAACTGAGTAATATATTAATCCACAAAATTTTATTTAAAATAGAGCTTACAACTACTGAAATAAACAAGGACTAACTAATCTAAGATTCATGTGTCGATAAGCAATTAAACTAATCTTCCATCTAAGGAGTAAACTTAATTTGAAATTATATCTCCTCATGATTTTCTACTGGAAGAGAAAATCATGAGGGATTATTCTCAAACATGTCTTCATGACCAAACAAGTCTTCTCCACACTTCCTTGATCTTGCTTGATCTCCTATCGAACTTCATTTGACTATTGAAACATTGTAGCTAGAGTTTGACTTTTGATTTGACTTCTAGATCTTTCAATCTCTATATCCTGCCAGATCATGACAATAGGTGGGCATCCATATGCGGAATATGTTTCATCTAAAGGTACCTTTCATTTCTTCATTGGTGTATTGAAAACTGTCTAACCATGGAGATGGTTGCATAATTCAATATTAGTTGTAGAATTAGAAAGATTATGTAGTTGTAGAGATGTTTTACTTATAATTCACAAAGAAATAATAGATTCTAAAACATGGATAATTATATCAGAATTCTCCACATATGATAAGTATATCAGAATGCTCTCTATCGTATATGACACACTAGACAACACTAACATGGACTAAGCTTCCATATACACTCGAGTATATCAGAAGACCCCCCACTAGGTTGTAAACCTACCATAGGTAACTTAGTTAGTTTCCTTTTTGTTTGTTATACACTGAACACAACATTCAAGGAGATTGTATGCATGTACTTAATGGTATATTTCAATTCACAACAGCCTCGTAACCTTTTATACCTAGTATCCCATTTTTATTACTTTTGTTTTTTCATAGATAACAATTGTGCATTTAACTATCATAAATTGTTAAATCTTTTAATTAAATTTCACTTTTCAGTAGAACTAGGGTTGAATTTGATGGAAACAATTCCATAATTTACCAACCAAGGAACCCCTCTTAATGGGGATCCTAATCCTTTTCCCTATTTTGGAAATGTTGGTCCTCCTTATATGGCTACATTGTCTCTTCCTAGATTCACAATAGGTTTACTCGCTTGGTTGTTTTCAACCTTGATGGTTTCAAATACCCAATTTTATTCACTTCAACTAGATACTTCTCCTCAACCTCAACTAGATACTTCTCCTCAACCTCAACCAAATCTCTTACCTCATGTTGATCCTTTACCTTCACCCATTATGTCCTCTTCCCTTTATTTTTCTTCACCTGGTAAAATCCTTAATGCTAGCAACCAGAAGGTTGAAAGGAAGAAGAAAAGGAAGAAGAAGAAGAAGAAGAAATATAATAAGGGACTAAATCAACCAACCATGGTTATGATGTTCGATAATGAAGAAAAAACCTCCAACATGAATCAGAAGCCCAAATACCCTTGCAAGATTTGTAAGGGTGGCCACTTCCTTATACATTGTCTTGGTATTCGTAAGTTCTTGGAATTATGGTATAAGGATTCTCATCAACTTATTATTGATTCATCAACTATTGATTCTAAGGTTCCAGAGATAAAGGATAAAGTTAGGTTTCCTTGCAAGTTATGCAAAGGGAGTCATCAAACTCACCTTTTCCCTCATATAGATGAAACCTCTAATATTTTGGAAAACCTTACTGTTTCCCATTAGGAACATCCAATTGATTACCATAAGCTTTCTCCCAACCTACCATTAGTTGACAAACCGATTGAACCCATTTCAAATTTGGTCAATCCTACTCTTCCCTTGGAGATTAAAACCCATATCACTTAGTTTAATGAACCATTCGTTGATGAGAAGGTTGATGCAATTCCATCTTCAGTTTATCCCACTCTCCCCTTAGAGAGTGAAGTTAAGACCACTCATCTTCTTCTTATTACTTCAAATTACACTGCACAAGGGGGAATTAATTCACTTATTTCCATGGAACTCCCTACAAGTATTGAGGTCATTTCCTTTAATTGGGACAGACTAACAAAACCTTGTATTTTCACATCCATTTTGAAATCATTGTGAAGGCTTGTGATAAGAATGTGTGTCGCATTATTGTAGATGAAGCAGATTTTGTTAGCATTTTATCTTTAACTTCTTAGAAAGGTTTGGGTTCCCCTCAGCTTATGTCTATTATTGAGAATATATTGGCTTTTAATAGAAGAGTCGATGAACCTTTAGGGATCCTTCCTTAGCATCCCATTACCTTGGAAATAAAAACTATCTGTATTAATGTTATGGTAGTATAAGGACCCTTAGATTTCAATTTTCTCCTTGGATGAGACTATGTTTATCCCATGAAATTTGTTGTGTCCACACTCTTTCTTGTGATGTATTTTACTCATAATGAAAACATTGTGACCATTAACCATCTTTCATTTGGTACCCCTTATATGATTGTCAACCATTCAAAATCCCTAAATGTTCCTTATATGCAAGTGATATCCACCCCACCATAGGTTAATTATGTGTAAACTTGTCCCATGCCTTCACTTAACAATGAAAATGAACCTTTGGTTATATTCTCAACTTCTTTTCACTTAAATATAGTAAGTAAAAGGATGAACCCTTCAACGAGGACATTGGAGCTTGATCATCCTACCCCTATTGAGTCCCTTGACATGTATTCCTTCCAAAGATTCGTTCTCCCATCTAATGAAGACCTCTTGGAAGCCATGATCGAGGTGTGTCGCTTGACATGTATTCCTTTTAGAGAATTATCCTCTTAGAATGCATCATAAGGTTCCATGAGCATAGTTCTTTTACAATGTCAAGGTCATTAAACAATGAAATATAAATTTGAGAATAGTTATTTTCTTTTCAAGCTCACATAAAAATGAAACCAACCTATGAGCATAGTTCCTTTTCCTGTGTCAAGCTCGTTAAAAAATTAAATAGATCCCCCTCTAATCACTTCGAATATTTGAGTAGATCTCATGAATAAACCTTCATTCCTTCTGCCTATTCATAAATAGTAGTCTACTTAGGTGAATGAAATTAAGCTTGGGGGGCATGTCCCTAAATTTTTTTTATTGTGATAGGGCATGAAAGCTAATCTCAAGCATAATTTTGCCCTATTTCAAGCTTGTGTAAAAATGAAGCCATTGTCTAGCATAGTTTTCCTATGTTTCAATCTTGTGTAAAAATGAAACCACTCTTACTTTATCCTTGTGATTGCCACTTTTTATCAGTCTATTTCTACTAGATGAGCCTTATTGTTTTCATACCAATGTCACCATCTGCTTGGCCAATAATTCGTTTTCACTAGTTGTTTTTCCCTTTCTTGAGCAACCATTGCATTGATTGGTCTTATTAGTCAGCCTCCTTACCTTTACATGTTTTGAGCGGTTATATAATGGTTGGAACCAATTGCTACCCTTTATACAACTCGTTCTTTTACAAGGAGTTTCTCTTTAAGCTCTTTTTAGATTCCAAAAACTTGAAAATATTGTTGAGTTCACTTGTTTCTTTCAAACTCGTAAAAGCATAAGTTTACCCCCTTTTTAGACCAATTAGAATAGTTATGAAAAAGGTATACTTTAGTCCGTCATGGCTAAAAGAGTTTTCTCCTGCATTATTTTACCCTTGTCTGGGCTTCAAAGAATAAATTTATGAAAAAGGACATATTGGATTTTAGTTAAGCTTTTATCCTAACTCCCTAAATAAGAAAAACCCTAATCTTCACTTTATTTGGGCTTGTTAAAACTTTATATTGAACGAAATGCACGAGTTTTCTTTTTTCCTATTTTTAAATTCTTAAAATATGAAAAGGAATCAAGCTACCCCTATATTGGATTCGTAAATTAAACAATATAAGACTCATCAATTATGATGATACTGAACCACTCCTTCTAAGTGTTCATTAAAAATACTCTGAATGGCTCATTTGAATTATGAGCTTATAGGACAAGCACATGTTATCCTCCTCAAGCTTGTGTGAAAATAAAGAGGTACTTTCCAATAATGGTGGGGGGAAATGGGAAAGAAACATTTATTTTTTGTATTGTGAAAATGAAATATGTCTCTCTTAAACATGATACTTTGTCACTTGTACGTCTGGGTTGGGAAATCCATTTTCCCATCAACTGATCATACCTCATTGAAAGTCTTCAAAATGGTAATTGATCTTATTTTTTGAGTCAAATGCTACCAAGTTAAAATGTCATGTCACAAATATGTTCAAGATAAATCCAAACTCAGTCAAAATTACCTTGAAAATCATAGCCTTCAAATGTGTCAGACATTCCTAATTCAGTCCTAAATCACTCCAAATTTGTTCTTCAAAACTTGACATGATTTTCGTGCCTTAGACCCTCCTACGATGGATCGCTTCCTATTGACTTAAGCTCGCTATATGGGAAGTTGATCTAGAAACCTCCTTTAGTGTCTTGAAGTGTACATGCTTCAATGGTAAGTTTTTCCCTTTCGATGATAGGTTTTCATTATTGAATTCCAATCAAATGATTCTATGGGTGTTCAACTTCAAGATATTTATTCACACCTCATAGATTGTATTGGAATACCTTAAGAACCATTTTCACATCATTATTCGCACCTATTAACAGTTCACATAATCGACCGATAATTAGGTGATTTCTACCATGTTCAAATTCAATACATTCACTTGCATAGTTAGATTCATACTATGGATCAATAGAGCTGAAGGTCAAGACCCTATATTTAGTTTCATCCATCGATATTGCGTGGAGTTTTTAAATAATCATGATTGTAAATATAGATCCATGTTTGATGGTTGTGTCTATACTAATTCTAGTATTGAAATGGATATTTTTACATTTCCATATTGCTATTTGAGATACTTGTACTCTGAGTATGGGAATTCCTACCTCAGTGATCATTATATGAAGATATTATGTTGTAATACTTGATTTTTTGTTTTAGGTCTCCAACAAATTCGTCTCTACTATGAAATTTTGCATGATAAAGTGCTTTAGTCCTCAAACACTATAGCAACCCATAATTTAAATATAAAACTAATTAGATCAATTATGCAATTTATAATCGATACACAACTATTCAGCTAATTAGCATAGAATTTCCGAAAACATGAGTAGATAAAACTTACCTGTAGTGATGATTTTCCTTACTTTTGATTTCAGAGTTGAACGTTATTTTAATCTTGTTAACCACAACAAAGTATTGGGGATGACTCTCAACCCAGTTGTAGGATCACCTACATATAATATTTGTACAGTTGGCCATCCCAAGCCCTTAATCAATGTATTACTGCCAAGGTTTCCTTTTCCTATAAACACTCTTATCTAGAAGAATGATCATCTCATTCCCCTCTTTGTCCATTAAATAGAACCAATTGTTTGAATTGATCCTCCTTTGTATCCCAAAATACACCCAGACTTGTCCGGAGAACAAGTTTGTTTCTTATTTCTCACTAAGGTGTTTTTACAGGGCATTAAAACACACATATTGATGAACCCATCTACTACCACAAGAAAGTTGTCATGTACCTTCTTGGTTGTTGGTAAACCTATCACAAATTTCATGGAAATGTTTTCCCAAGGATAAGTGTGTAGAGGTAAGGGATGATATAGATCCTGTTTCTATTTCTAAGCTTACTCGTAGAACAAAGCATGCGTCCTCTTATGAACCTAGCTACTGGTTCTTTCATCTTAGGCAAATACATATACTTCTACAAGTTTGCCACTATCTTCCCTACGCTGAAGTTCCATGTAAACTTCGAAGTGTCATCCTCTATAATCAGTTACAATCCCTCACCTTTAAGAACACATAGCTTATCCAACTTGTAGAGACCATTGTGCACATGAATTTGACTCTACAATGGTTGAAACACCTCTTTGAAGTCCTCATCCTCTAAATATACCTCTTTTTATGCATCATGTGTGAATGGCTCCATGTGCTTCAAAGTTCCCATAGCTATAATATTTGATGTGGGTGGCCTTGAAAGAATTTCAGAAAACTTATTTGTGCTTCCCTTCTTATACTTCAATCACTAAATGAAACTGTTATAGAAACCCCATCCATTTTTAATGCCTAGTTTGTTGAAGCCTATTTTGGGCCTACATGTATTGTAGTGGTTGGTGATCTGTGTGGATCACTATCCCCTTTCCCTTCAGATAATGATTCCACTTCTTCACAACTTAGACTAGGGCATAGAAATCCTTATCGTAGGTAAGGTAGTTAAGAACTTCCCCATGAAATATTTCAAAATGGTAGCATTTAGGTCTTCCTCCTTGCATCAATACCACTCCCATAGAATACCCACTCACATTTGTCTCCACTTCAAATGGTTGTTGTAAGTTTGATAAATGCCATAACTGGTTCTTGACTAATATTCTTCTTTAGCTCCTCAAAGGCCCTCTGTTGACCCTTTCCCCATTGAAAACTCTTGCCACTTGTTGTTATGGCATGGATTGGCACTTCTACTACTCAAAACGAGGCTATGAACTTCCTCAAGTACCATGTTTCCACAATGAAACTCCTCACCTCATAAAAATTAGAAGACACCATCCATTTCATGATGGCCTCCATCTTGGAAATATCTATGTTTAGCTCTCCTTTGCCTATCACATACCCTAGATACACCAAATAATACTATGCAAACTCACACTTCCTAAGAGTTTCTAGCAACTAGATCTTCTTTAATGTCTCCAACACCTGTCTCAAATGTGATATGTGCTCCTCTAATGTAGCACTATATACCAATATATCATCCAAATATACAATAACGAATGAATCTATATAATGGTGCAATATATCATTCATTAACCTAACAAATGTAGTTGGTTCATTGTATAGGCCAAATGCCATGACTAACATATCATACAAACCTTGCACAGTTTTGAAGCGATTTTCCAAGTATCTTCTTCTTTGAATTGATCCCAGTGATATCCACACTTTAAGTCCAACTTGGTGAAGTACTTCATTTACTGCAACTGATCTAGCAGATCATCTATCCTAGGTAGGGGGTACATGTTCTTAAGCATTATTTTGTTCAATGACCTGTAATCAATACAAATCCGCTAAGCCCCATAATTTTTTAGCACATTGATGATGGGTGACCCACATGGTGATATAGTCACTTGAATGACACCATATTCTAGTAGTTGCTGCAATTATTTCTTCACCTCACTTGCTTCTATAACATATTACCTGTAAAAACCAATATTTGGCAATTGAGTGTTTGAAAATAGCTGCATCTCCTGATGCACTTATGTCTTGGGTGGTAACCCTTTAGGCTTCTGGAACACATCCTTATATGTATGTAGAAACTCTTCTATTTATTTCTTAGTACACCCTTCTAGGGATGCCATGCCTCTTATAGACTCTTCTATAGACTAATTTTCCCTTAAAATTAGTAAAATATACTTGTTGATGGAACTAATCAATTTTGTGGCTAGTTGGCACTTACCAATAATTTTTTTGACTTCTCTTTGTATGCATTGATGATAAATGATTTTTCATCTATTTTCACCCAAAAATTGATCACCTAGCCGTTTCTTACTAGTTGGACCAAAATACACCATGTAGGATTAATTTTACTATGGTAAAACTCACAATCACCATAGGAAATAATTTAATAAACCATTTTTCCTAACATATTTCTCATTAAAATTCAAAAACCCCATGATAATAATTGAACAAATCATTCGCTAGTAGAAAATGAGAAATTAGTGACTAGGTGACTAAAAAAGTTAGTAATTGAACCTTTTCCAAGGAAAATGCTACCAAAAATGAGAAATATTAAGTGACCCAACTAAAAACAACTACATAAACAACTAATTTAGTCCTAGGTTAAAATGTATGACTAGCTAATAAGTAATGCAACTAAAAATGACTAGCGTCAATGACTGATTTAGTCTCGGAATAAAAATACTACTACCTAACAAGTACTACAATTATACAAATTAGTCATTTATGTAAGTCATTTTAACTGTGTACAGTAAAAAAAAAATCCTAATAACATAAACACAGTTCAACAGTAAATCATTCTCAATACGAACTATGTATTTTTTTATATAATTTTTACTAATTCATCTTTCTATTGAATTCAAGACAACGATGGTTAAATTTTTACTCTTTATCCTTTAGAGTCAAAGTCACCTTTGGGACTTCTTAAAAATCAATTTCTCCCTTAATTCTACCATGAAAACGTATTCATATTCACCTTTATTCTTAGACTTTGTATACTACCTTGCTGTAAGATTAGACATACACATTTTTAGTGACATCATTATTTATAGGAGGTAGGCCTATGCAACAATTCACACTAGTTATGTAAAACTACCAACCCATTCCTCCCATTTGTTTCTTTTTTTGGCTATATAAATGTTTATAAGTGCATATTCTTTTTCCAGACTATGGGGTCAATACAAATACATTTATCCCTTTTTAATGTAGGGTGGAAAAACCATTGGGAGCATATAACATTTTTTTTACTAACCCCTTGTGCATATTATTGGGTGCCTAACAATCATAGCGACTAGCCACTCATGTGGCTCTTCCACATGTCAACTAGTCCATGAGCCAGTGTACCATATATGAGGATATCGAATGGATATTGTTTTTGAATGATTCAATGACTAGGATTGGTCTTTTCTCCTGCTCATTTGCATTTCATTATTTTTCCTTCGGTCATCACTAAGGTTTCATTTTAAAGAGGTTTGAACCATGCCTATATCAAGTTAAAAGTGTTTTCTCAACTCTTAAGACATCTTGTTCTCTATTTTTCTTAACTTTTCTCAGATAATTCCTCCTCCACACGGCCAAAATTACTAAATTTAAGAGGAAAACCACTGCCCCTTTTCACGGCTTCTCTTCAACAAGTTTTTCTTTTTCCCATAACTTTTTCTTTGTTTCCTACTATAATGGCTTCTAAACTGTATCATTTTCCTCTGTCGAAATTTCATTGAGATTCGACATCATTAGAAGGCCATTGGGATTCGACATCACTAGAACCCCTTATGTCTTGGCTTCTTTACACTATTTTTTGGAGTTCTAGCTTTTTGATGGAGACTGATGGTTTAATCCCACATTTTTCTATTAGGTAATATTCTTGGCATATTCCCATACATTTGAAATTTAGGTTTTAAATTTTCTTTCCTTACTCTTATTTTGAATCTCTCACTTCATCACTCTTCCTTATAGATTCAAGTGAAAAAATGGACTCGTCTTTCTTTGGTGCTTTGCTATGCAACTTACAACTAACCTTTGTTCCTTTAGTTTACTATCCTCATTGATATCATTGATATTTCATGGGATTAAAATCCCGTCTCTATGAAATATAGGTTCCCCATATCTATTCATTGTTGCAATGACACCCTCTTCAAGATTTCTCTGTATGATTTTTTTTTATATGTTCTTTAGGTTATGGCCAAGACCAAACATTGACCAGAGTTGGAATTTCTCACCATAATGTTATTATTTGGGTCCTTCATTATTTTTGTGATAATTATTTTTTTCTTTTTAAACATCCAACCATCACTACTAGTCATGTTATAATTAATTATAGATTTAGACAATATCATACAATCCCCAAAAATTGCTCCTATAGTGATCTATCATCAATTTCCAAAAAGGACTTAGTAGATATAAAACAATAGACTTGAGAAAAAAAGACTTATTCTAGTGGAGAGTTCATTCCTACTCAACTATTTGTGAAATTTACCTGAAAAAAACTTTTGTTCAAAATTTGTAATGACAATAAATCTACAAACCTTCTCCCTCTAGAAGCTACAAAGGACAGCTGAAAATTTCACTACAAACTTGCTCCTTAAAATCAAACACTTTCATAGAAAGTGGTAATTGCACATTAACACTATATCTAAATGGAGGATACATAGTTAGCCCAATTCGCAATCCCTCACAAAATAAAAGGAAGAATTACAAAAATCTCCACTCCATATAGTGTGGTTATAAGTTAGGTATTTATTTCATGAACCCAATTAGCACGTGACATGAATCATCATTTGGAAACATGACATCCTCAATTTTAGGTTTTGGGGCCTAATTAGAACCTAAATCCTAGAAGGTTTAGGAACATATTGTTGTGTTTTTCATCAATTCTACCTATGTTTTAGAAATCAAATAACTTCTAGTAGGAAATGAAGTTGATGGAGATCTTTTTAGTCTTTGTTTAATTGTTGCATTACCTTTTATAGGTGAGAGGTCAACCATTGAAGGCTACCAATGCCCCACACTCACTATTGTAGACTCATTTTCCACACCATTGGTTTCATTGGGAAAAGTATTATTGAATTTCTGACTTTACACATGTATGTGTCATGACGCTCATTCTCCATGTTTTCAACATCCCTAATGTTTCCTTCTTGTGCATTTCTTTCAGCAACCCATATAGCCTATGTAGTCACTATGGCTACTTCATCTTTATGGATAGCCAGATATTCCTTTTTATGTAGCCTTTGAACCTTACCACATTTCACTATAGCTTGTTCAAATATAGCTCATGGGCCATTTGTGGCCTCATGAACCCTTAGTTATGCATCAAAATAAAAATTTGGATAAGCATGTCTTGAATTCACACTTGGCAAGTTATTCTTGGAGAAAGTTCAAGAATCATTCTATTGATCATAGGAAGTCATTTTGCAAGAATAAGACACATATTTCTTTCTATGGTTCATGTCACAACTTGATATTCTAATCAAACACAAATGTTTTTATCCTCTTTGATTTCGTTTGACTAAGCTTCATCTTCTACTTTTTTTGGCAAGTTATATTCATCTCAAGTCTGAAATACATACACAATAACTATGTGGTTATTTCTAATGAAACTGCAATGATGCTTCTGAGTTTAAAATGAATGTCAATGTGTGGTGTTGGAGAGGTAAATCCCCTCTACGGATAGAGGCGATCCCTACTAGCCCAGAACAGGTCTAGCAACAATCAAACAATGTTATCACGCAAGTTCCTAATTGCAAATAAAAGGTAGGTGATGAAGACCTACTTGAGATCCAACGCTTTAGTTTGTAGAAGAGATGTCGCCCACGTTCCTTTGCCTTGGTCAGTCACGATCCTCCACTATCCACGTGAATGGACACCTGCACACAAAGAGAAAAACACAAACACAAGCGTGAAATCTAATATATGTAATTATACATCAGTCAGGAAGGATATAATTCAACATCAACCATTACAAGTACAATGAGAATGGAACCATAATGATAGTCATCTATTATTAATAATCAACAAAAGAGAATACAACCAGCGTCCTGACGTCAAGTCCTCCTTTGGCTGGGTGCTCAGCTACACAAGTCTTGCAAAGCTTGAAGGGGTGAGGGACAAGCCTCTCTCTCTTTG
>APFE030012834.1:0-20403 GCA_000404065.3 Pinus taeda
GTGTCAAGAACACTGTAGACCAAGTGCCTCATCGATTTGGAAATATGGTCACAAGCAGCTGCAAACCTGAACAACTTATACCAACCAAAAAAACACACATACTACAACCTGTACATTAGGAAAGTAAAACAAATGATGTAAACTGAAATGCTGCTTTAGGAAGCTTATTTATGTACAAACCTACCCTACTTTGCTACAAATCACTAGATCAAGAGATGTTGTAATGCCAAATTAACCAATCAAGCAACTGTAGTAATGATGATGCTTGGCAGTGCTTGAAATAGAACATAAATATAAATGTTGACAGCCATACATGTACAAAATGAGTGTGGCTATGTAAAAGGAAATCTGGCTTGTTATTCAAACTGATTTTTTTTTCCATATATGCCGCAACAGGATCAAAGAAACTAGACTCTGTTTTCTACCCCTACTCCTCAATACATGCTTCCAGCTGCATATTATTAATGCAAACATCCAAGGGCAACCTTACCTTTCCTTCCATATGCTGGAAAAGGTCCCCAAAGAATGGGACTTGACAGTCCAGATCCTAGGACTGTATTTGGGTCTCCAATTCAGTTAGATCTTATTCAATTTTGATGGAAAACTCTTGCAAAAAATTGAGCTTAGCTTCATGGCTACATTGACAAGACTTCAAATAAGAAGAAAGAGATGAAGCAAAGTTCTCATCTACCTCATCATCTGTGCACATATTTTCCCATTCTCTAAAGCCTTGAATAGAGACCACCTCTATTTCGAATTCTTCCTCTTTATCCATCCATGTTTCAAGAAAGATATGCCAAAAATATTCAAATGACTTAATAGATCTGATAGGAAAACTTTTGATCCACTGTCAACATTTCCCTTCAAATGAATCATAGAACAATTTGATAAAAATATCCTCTTTTTTGACTCTAAGAGATTCTATAAATGTTTTGAAATTTGCTACATGTTGAAGATTGAAATTCAGATCTTCCCCATTGAATTTAGGGCCATTGCTAAAAAAATATGCATCTTTCGTAATTGATTAGGAAAACCAAGAAGATTAGAAAAAACAATACATGAATACTTTGAACAAATAGAAACAACAACTAAGTCCTTCACTAAGCCAGTGGAGCCACCATCAATACTTTGAAACTCGGGATTTCGAACAATGGAGTTGTCAGGTAGATGATTTCAACCTTCATATGTGTCTGACTACTATCCACCATCAGCAATCAGATCTGCAACTTGAACGATATTTCCCAGAGAAGATCTATCACCTCGTCCCCGACAACGATACCAATATGTTAGCACTCAAAATGAACCTCAAGGCTGATAAGAGGCAATTCTGAGGTAACCACAGACCAAGATTTTGATCTAGCATCTAGCCCTACTAGACTAGAGAAGGCTCTCTCTTTTCCATCTGAGGGTGGCTGAAATAAATGAATCTTAGGCTAGCTATGAAGAATGAGGATTTGTTTGAAAATTGTGGGTCGAAAATAGCAAGAGAAGGGACCATTGGGCTATGGAATCAAGGCTAGTTTATGCTGGAAAACTTGGGGCAAAGTAAGCGCAATGTTCAACCATAATAAAGATATAATGAGAGAAGAAAAGAGGAAAAAGATCGCTACCCTACAGGCATCAATCATGGGATGGATCTACTGTGGCAACTTTAGAAGAAAAAGAAGCACATGGTTACTCAACAGAGCATCTAACGGAGGATGGATTCTGAAAAGATAACACTACATTAAACAACATAATCATTGTGAAAGGAATATCATGCATGGATGGATTCCTAACATTTCCATTAGAGAATGTTGTAATGAAATTATAAAAAAAACAAAACATGGAAATGAATTTACAAGAAAAAAAATGTTGCACGTTAAACACCATGATGGATCCTAAGTTTAAAGGGCAAAGACTGCTCCAATATAATAATATTCAGAAAAGTTTAAGCTTTACACAGTCCAATAACAACTTTCCTTTGCTGAAAAATTAGAACCCTATACACTCTGAAATTCATAAAATATATACAATTAGCTCTTCCATGGACTAAGGGAGTCGAGCTCATCCATCTCCCTAAAGATAGAAACAATTACATTAAATTTGGCATTCCCTGCTAAGAATAGGGACCGAATTTCTGAAAATAGGGGTCAATGATGAAATTTTATCTCTTGAACCATAACACCTGTTACAAAACTAAAAGAAGGTTTTGTAGATAAGGTTATTTTTGAGAAAAACCTCTCTCAAAGTTTGGAAATTCGGTTCCAGTTACTCAGAATATGTGCCACAAAATAATCTCTAAAACAGGAAATCATTAAATATTTAAATCTGTAAAAATAGGTTGTAACGATCTAGTCAAATATTCCAATTCATGACACCTATCAATAAACAGAAAGAGGTTTTTGTTATATTGCTTGTGGTTGACAAAAGCCTCCTTGGGTTTCTCAAAATTACTTTCCATTAGTTATAAAATGGATCCAAAATACAAGGACTAAAATAGTAAAACAAATGCAAAATTTGTTTTCTTTTAATGTCGGCTTCAAATCTCACTACATATCTCCCACATAGTAACACCTATGCATAAAACAAAGGAGGTTTTGTTATTTTGTATGTGATTGAAAAAAATGTCTTTCACATTAGTAAAATTCATGTCCATTACTTCAGAAACTGATTTTCCAGTAAACTTGTCCCTGTGTGCAACAAATGACCTCAAAACCCCAAAAACTCTTGCCAATCACCTCCTTCATAGATCAATAATATTGAAACTAATGCTTCCACACATTATAGCTCACATAATCGACCATAGTTCACTTGATTTGCAGCTATAAACCATGAAAAAGGTGAAGGAAGTTTTCACAATGTAAAATTATAAGAAAACATGCATCATGCATAACTAAGAATCAATAATTCATTTCGATCATATCTTCTGATCCAGGAACCAGTTTCAGGCATGCAATATAACGTTGGAAATATATTTCCGAGTTGCTTTTGATGAATATACTTAGGATATTATTTGCATTGAAACTCATGTGTGAAACATCTCTAAAATCCAGACTTAGTAAGAGCCCATTTTGATCCATGGTGACAGGTTGCGAAGACTGGAACTAACATTGGCCTTATTGGGGATGGCAGCTCCTTGGAGGTGTCAAGAGCACCATAAACCAAGTGCCTTATCCATTGGGTAATACGGTCACAAACAATTGCAAACCTGAACAACTTATACCAACCAAAAAAACACACATACTGAAACCTGTACATTAGGAAACTAAACCAAATGCCGAAAACTGAAATGCTGCTTTGGGAAGCTTATTTATGTACAACCCTACCCTACTTTACTGAAAATCACTAGATCAAGTGATGGTGTAATGCCAAATTAACCAATCAAGCAACTGTAGCAATGATGATGCTTGGCAGTGCTTGAAACAGAACATAAATGTAAATGCTGACAGCCATACATGCACAAAATGAGTGTGGTTGTGTAAAAGGAAATTTGGCTTGTTATTCAAACTGAATTTTTTTTCCATATGTGCTGCAACACGATCAAAGAAACCAGACTCCGTTTGCTGCCCCAACTCCTCAATACATGCTGCCAGCTACATATTATTAATGCAAACATCCAAGGGCAACCTTACCTTTCCTTACGTCTGCTGGAAAAGGTCCCCAAAGAATGGGACATGACAGTCCAGATCCTAGGACTGTATTTTGGGTCTCCAATTTAGTTAGATATTCTTCAATTTTGAAGGCAAACTCTTGCAAAAAATTGAACTTAACTACTTCAAATAAGAAGAAAGAGATGAAGCAAAGTTCTCATCTACCTCATCATCCATGCACATATGTTCCCATTCTCTAAAGCCTTGAATAAAAGTCACCTCTATTTCGAATTATTCCTCTTTCTCCATCCATGTTTCAAGAACGATATGCCAAAAATCTTCAAATGACTTAATAGATATGATAGGAAAACTTTTGATCCATTGTCTACCTTTCCCTTCAAACGAATCATAGAACAATTTGATAAAAATATCCTCTTTTTTGTCTCTAAGAGATTCTATAAATGTTTTGAAACTTGCTACATGTTGAAGAGTCAAAGTCAGATCTTCCCCATTGAATTTAGGGCCATTGCACAAAAAATATGGATCTTTTGGTAATTGATTAGGAAAACCAGGAAGATTAGAAAAATCAATACATGAATGCCTTGAACAAATAGAAACAACATATAAGTCCTTCACTTAGCCAGTGGAGCCACCATTAATACTTTGAAACACGAGATTTCTAACAATGGAGTCATCAGGTACATGATTTCAACACTCATATGTGTCTGACTGTTGTCCACCATTAGCAATCAAATCTGCAACTTGAATGATCTTTCCCAGAGAAGATCTTTCACCTCGTCCCTGACAACGGCGCCAATATGATAGCGCTCAGAATGAACCTCAAGGATGAGAAGAGGAAATTCTGAGGTAACCACAGACCAAGCTTTTGATCTGGCATCTAGCCCTGCCAGACAAAAAAGGGCTCTCTCTTTGCCAACTGAGAGTGGATTAAATCAGGCTAGCTATGAAGAACGAGGATTTGGTTGAAAATTTTGGGTTGAAAATAACAAGAGAAGAGAGCACTGGGCTTTGGAATAGAGACTAGTTTCCGCCGGAAAATTTGGGGAAAAGTAAGTCCAATGTTCAGCCAGATTAAAGATATAATGAGAGGAGAAAAGAGGAAAAGGTCGTTGTCCTGCAGGCATCAATCATGGGATGGATCTATAGTGGAAAATTTAGAAGAAAGAGAAGCACAGGGTTACTCAACAAAGCATCTAACAGAGGATGGATTCTAAAAAGATAACCACTACATTAAACAACATAATCATTGTGAAAGGAGCATCGTGCATGGATGGATTCCTAACATTTCCCTTAGAGAATGCCGTAACGAAATTAGCAAAAAAAAAAAGCATGGAAATGAATTTACAAGAAAAAAATGCTACACATTAAACACCATGATGGATCCTAAGTTTAAAAGGAAAAGACTACTCCAATAGAATAATATTCAGAAAAGTTTAAGCTTTACACAATCCAATAGCAGCCTTCCTCTGCTGAAAAATTAGAACCCTTTACACTATGAAATTCATAAAATATATAAAATTAGCTCATCCCTAGACTAAGGGAGTCGAGCTCAACCATATCCCTAAAGATAGAGACAGTTACATTAAATTTGGCATTCCCTACTAAGAATAGGGACCGAATTTCTGAAAATAGGGGTCAACGTTGAACTCATATCTCTTGGACCATAACACCTGTTACAAAAATAAAATAGGTTTTTGTAGATAAGGTTATTTTTTAGAAACACCTCTCTCAAATTTTGGAAATTCGGTTCCAGTTGCTCGGAATATGTGCCAAAAAATAATCTCTAAAATAGGAAATCATTAAATATTTAAATATGTAAAAATAGGATGTAAAGATCTAGTCAAATATTCCAATTCATGACACCTGTGAATAAACGGAAAGAGGTTTTTGTTAGTTATAAAATGGTGCCAAAATACAATGACTAAAACAGTAAAACAAATGCAAAATTTGTTTTGTTTTAATGTAGCCTTCAAATCTCACTACATATCTCCCACATAGTAACACCTATGCATAAAATGAAGGAGGTTTTTGTTATTTGGTATGTGATTGAAAAAAAATCTTTCACGTTTGTAAAATTCATGTCCATTACTTCAGAAACTGATTTTCCAGTAAATGTGTCCCCGTGCACAACAAATCACCTCAAAACCCCAAAAAATCATGCCAATCACCTCCATAAATCAATAATATTGACACTAATACTTCCACACATTATAGCTCACATAGTCAACCATAGTTCACTGGATTTGCAGCTATAAACCATGAAAAAGGTGAAGGAAGTTTTCACAATGTAAAATTATAAGAAAACATGCATCATGCATAACCAAGAATCAATCATTCATTTCGATCATATCTTCTGATCCAGGAACCAGTTCCGAGCGTGAAATATACCGTTGGAAAGCTCTTTCCAAGCTGCTTCTAATGAGAATACTTGCGATATGATTTTCATTGAAACTTATGTGCAAAACCTCTCTAAAAAATAGAAATAGTAAGAGATCATTTTGATCCATGGTGACAGGCTGCGAAGACTGGAACTAACAGAGAGAATTGATATAGCAAACAAATGCTCATCTAGTAACTGGTCATCCATGATTCCTTCTTCACCTATAGGAAGATTCATCCTAGATAGAAAGTCTGCAACAACATTTTCCTTACTAGGCTTATAAACAATAGTTAGACCAAACTATTGTAATAAAAGAAACCATCTTATATTCTAGAAATCACATCTGGTTTGTTCATTAAATATTTGATTGCAACAAGATCAGTATGCACAAATGTTTGATAGCCTGTAATGTAATTCCTAAATTGGTTTAATGGATGCACAACAGCTAGGAGTTCCTTTTTAGTAACAGTATATTTTAGCTCAGCCTTTGATAGGTTCTTACTGATAAATTAGATGACATAGTGCAATTTCTCCTCTTCTTGACCTAAGGTTGCTCCTATGGCTTTTTGTGAGGCATAAATATGAATATGAAAATGGAGGGCCTAGTTTGGGCCTCTAAGGATTGGTGTAGTGGTTAAATTACCCTTTAGAATGTCTAAGGCCTATTGACAGCTCTTGTCCATATAAACTTAGAATCTTTGGCAACAAAGGAGAGGCTAACTCACTGATGTCACGGGGCCTTCACTCAATGAACGTATTACATATCATGTGTGTTCTTGGCATATTAAACAATACCCTTAATTTGACTACATATTGGAAAATACCTCTAAAAATCACATTATTTAACCCCCTACCAATACAAACCCAATACACCTTCCCAATTAAAAAACCCCTACTTTCACTAGATATTGTAGGTATCCATTTTTTCATTAACATTTTTTATACCCCTTTATATTTTTCCATTAACTTTGGGCTCCATTTTTTATACCTACCAATATAAAAACCCTCTACCCCCTATATATCCCCCAATATATTATGTCAGTTTCTCCTCAATAAATATCCACCAATATGGCTCCACGTGGTATGGTATTTCTCCCCAAGTGAAGCCCCTGTGGCTGAAGTCCTTTATGAACCTTCGGTATTATTCAGCTAGCCCTAAGAAACTCCTCACATCTCTCTACTTTTGTGGAGGTGGGACCCTTTGGATGATTGCTATTTTGTTTGGTTCCACCTGCAGTCCTTGCTGAGATATTGAATGACCTAGCACGGTCCCATGAGTCATTAAGAATTCACATTTTTCTGGATTGAGAGATAGGTTCATTTCAATGCGTTTGTGCAATACTTTCCCTAGGTTAGTCAGGGCTTCTTGAAAATCACAACCATAAGGTGTAAAGTCATCCATATAGATTTCCATCGAATCATGTACTAATTCAGCAAAAATACTCAAGAATGCTCTCTAGAAGGTGTCAGGAGCATTGCATAGGCCAAAAGGAAGGACCCTATAGGCAAAAGTACCCCAAGGGCAGGTGAATGTAGTCTTATCCTGGTCTTCTGGGCAGATTTGGATTTGGTTGTACCCACTAAATCCATCCTGGAAATAAAATAACTTCTTTGCTGCCAGGCCATCTAGCACTTGGTCAATGAAGGGTAGGGGAAATGATCATTCTTTGTGGCTTTGTTCAACTCCTTATAATCGACACAAATCCTCCACTTACCATTTTTCTTGGGAACTAACACTAAAGGAGAGACCCACTCACTATCTGAGATAGGGTAAATGAATCCTGCATCTAGAATTTTTTGCACTTCTTCTTTGACTATGTCTTTAAGAGCTAGATTCATCCTCCTTTGTGGTTGCTTGACTAGCTTGCAACCTTCTTTGATGTATATGTGGTGAGTACACACCGAGGGGTGTACTCTCTTCATTTCCTTGTAACTCCAAGCGACGGCTTCTAGATTTTCTCTCAACATGTTGCATAGTTTTTCCTCTTCTAAAGAAGAAAGAGATGGATTAATTGTCAAAGTTTTCTCTGGGCTGAATTCTATGGTTTTGACACGGAGTGGGTTGGAATCAGCCAAGCTTAAGTCAATTGGATGAGTTTTTTGGGTTTCCCTTACCTCTTCTTATAATGGTAATGAACTAGGATTTGGACTTTGGAGTAGGTGTTCAATTAAGGCATCCTCATCTTGTTGTCCTCCTCCTATGGTTGCTTCCAAAGCACAAATTTGGGCAAAATAAACCTCAACTTCTTCCTCCTCCTCCAACCATAAAGGTAAATCATGCTCTCGGGTAGGTTGAGGAGGAGGATATAGCTATAACTATTTGGACATATGCCTATTCTTGATGGTCATATTCCCAGCTTTGCAACTAATGTAAGCATCAGTTGTGGCCAACCATGACCTCCCAAGGATGAGAGGGTAACCAGTAAGCTTAGCCTTAGGCTAGAGAACTAGGAAATCTGTAGGGTACTCCCAAGAGTCAACGAAGACCATCACATCCTCCACAATTCCCTTAGGGGTGACTATGGAACAATCTGCAAGTTGTAGAACTATTGTGGTCTTCCTCAATGACCCTTGGAGGTTGAGCTTGAGCATGGTGTCCTTGGTCATCACATTAATGGCAACCCCAAGATCAACGAGAGTGTGTGGGATAATGGTGCCATCGATTTGCACATCTACTATAAGGCTTCCAGGGTCCAAATATTTTGGACATATTACCTGCCCCAACATTAAGTCAGACAACTTCCCAATGACATTAATTGTAGGTGCATCCCTTTTTCTTCTTCCTGGATTCTTGAAGCACTTCTCCTTAATCAACTTATTGTAAATGGGAACATCTTTGATTACCTGGAGAAGGGGGATCTTTACACATAGATTTTTCAATTCTCCCAAAAGTTCATTTTCTTTTGGGGTAGGGTAGAGTGGTTGGGCTAATCTCTCAGGAAAGGGTGGATTTAATTTAAGGTTGTTTTCCTCTCATTCTTCCTCAACCTCCCTATGTGTAGAGGGAGGTTGGTTACCACAGAGAATTCTCCCAGATCTTAGGTTGATCTCCTAGATTTATACAACATAAGTTGGGTATGATGTCTCTCCACTGTATAATTGTTGAGCCTGCCTATTATTTGGGTTCAGATTTAGCTGGGCAGGCATATGGGGTTGCTTAGGTGGAGCAAAGTGTAGGGGTTGTGATTGGGTAGGTGGTGGAGGAAATAGGGCTAGAACATTGTTGAATTGGGGCCTCCACCCCTGGAGTTGGATATTCCACTGAGGTTGTGGCTGAACATAAGGTTGAAATGACTAGTTGGTTGGATGGGAATGATACTGAGATGTATAGGACCAAGGAGGGGGTTTAGACCAGGAAGGATGAGTAGGGGGTCCCCAAGAAGGTATATTTGTGGTTTGATTGGGGTTGTAATATGCATGGGATGAACCTTGCTTACCCAACTGGTATGGTCTAGACCGAGGAGGTCTCCTTTGGTTGAGGTAGAAAAGCTGCTCAGTGACCCATTCAACTCCTTGATATACAACTTTCAGTCCAGGTAAAGAAGGGCACTTGTCTGTGGAGTGGTTTTCTTCAAAGACTGAGCAAATCTTAATATAGTTCAATGGACATTCGTACCTAGGATGCCTCTTGGTGCATCTAGGACAAAAGTGGTCAAGGCTTTCTCTGCTTCCTCTTGATTCCTTTTGATGTTCATGGTGTCTAATTGCAAGGCAAGGGTTTGCAACATATCACTTTTGAAATCTTCCAGCATATTTCCAATTTCACCCTTGATGGATGAATTGGAGGATGATGTACTGGCCATTGACTACCCCTACCCTTTTTCTTGGCTGCCATAGAATGGTTTCTAAAGACAATCTTGATATCCTGATAGGGTAATTGGTAGATATGTCTTGCTACTAACATGTGTACAGTATCTAGAAGATCTTCCCTTAATCCTCTAAGCAGGACTAGCTTTAGCGACTGATGGTCAAGTGTGCACCTGGCCCTTTTGTAACTGAGCTGGAATAATTCTTCATAGCCTTCTAGGGATTCATCTTGGCCGATGGTAATCTTGCAAATTTCTTCTTTACTATCCTTTGACCTACAGTAGTCCCTATATTTTTTGTTAAAATCTTGCTGCATCTGAGCCCAAGTTGTGATACTATCTCTAGGTAAACCCATGAACTAGCGCAATGTTGCATCCTTGAGGGTAGATGGAAACAATTTTAACTTTTGCCCATCATCTGTATAGTCATAGGCTTGGCATATAACAACAAAATCAAATAGGAAAGTGTCAGGGTCCTATGTGATTAGACCATGGAAATGAGGTAGAGCAGAGGGGCTTATATTCTTCATCTTAGTATCCCCATTGGTCTCCCTGATGGGGAAGGCACCCTCAATTCCCTCTCTATTCCCTCTGTCATTTCGGTTTTCATCCATTGGTTCAGTAGGAATGGGTTCTTCCTCTTCTTCTTCCCCTGTAGGTTCTTCAAATATGTAAGGTTGATCACTTAAAGGTTCTTCCAGTTCACAGTCACCGAAGAAGAGAGAAGGTTGACTGTTGGATGCAGTGGGCGTATTTGGCAAGAATTTCCCTGAATTGTCCCTATTCCTACGAGGCATGAAAGGAAATTTTTTTGGGTTGGTTTTTGTAATATTTTCTTTAAAGCTAGAAAGTACTTTGCATAAATGAAATTGTTGATTGAATGAAAACTACTGACAGAAAAAAAAAAACTACTTGCTCAATTGCAATTCTACTTGCAAAATGGAAAGGAAAGCAGATAATGACAAATGAAAGAAAGGAAGCTACTAGACTACTTTTGCATAGATCAACTAATGGAAGAAAATTGAGGATAAGAAGCAGAAGGAAAGAAAGTTGGAGACTAGAAATAGAAGAAAGCAGTAATCACATTCTACTTTGACACCTTCTCGGCAACAGTGCCAAAAAGTGACCAGCCTAGGTATTGCAACAAGAATGCTCCAACTCCCAGGGATACCAACTTTACTTATCAACCAGGGTTTTGTACAAACTTGGAGGTGATAGTGCTATATGTACAAGTAAAAGTTAAGGTCCTGCCTGTTGTAACTGCTTATCTGGAAAGAGACCCTAGGGGTTCCAAGCTAGACTTCTATATGGTCAGAAGAAGCTTAATTCTTTGATGGAAGAAGAGAAAATATATTCTAAGAGAGAGCTACTCTACTGCAGTAATGAAGTAAATGGCATATAATGCTAAACCACACCATAACCTAACTAACCATCTAAACAGCTATTCTAAACAAAATTGCTAAATCAACACTAACCTAATGCTACTATCTAAGTTTCAGAGGTAAAGAGCATTAAAATATACTAAGGTGTAATAAAAGGAACTAAACTAAATCTATTTTCAAGTAGAAGAGTAGTGAGAGATTGAAATCGGTGAAAGGAGGACGTAAGGACGCAATAGTGCATAGGGACTGTTGGATTGATCAACGAATAGAAGATGGACGGTGGAGATCTTATCGTGGGGGCTTAAATGAATAGATGGGTGGATAAGGTTAACAAATAGGATGAACGACGAAGATCTTATCACGGGCAATTTAGTGAATAGGTGAATGAATAGGGTAACGAAGCAGATGAATAGTGGAGATCTTATTGTGAGGAATTAAGTGAATGGATGGACGAACAGGGTAAAGAAGCAGATGAACAATGGAGATCTTATTGCGAGGAATTAATTGAATGAATGGGAAAACAAGATTAATTGGTAGATGAACGGTGGAGATCTTATTGCGAAAGAAACGTGCGGAAATGATGGAGTGGGTTTTCGGAGGTGGTAAGCAGTTTCTCATGCGCCCTTAAAGTTGTAAGTTGTATTTTGAAATTTCACGAGATTAGTCTAACTGAGTGAAATGGAGCACATGAAAACCACTTTTCTCACATGCTCTCAGGCGGATAACGATCATGCAAGAATCTGTGCAAGATTGCGCGATAGCCGTCAGATCAGGCTAGACAGATCAACGATGGATATTGGCCAAGCTAGTTGGCGAGCGGGTGACGCGATAGTCATCGGATTAGGCTAGATAGATCGATGATGGAGATTAGGGCACATAAAGTATTGAGGTGATGTGATAGCCATTAGATCAAGAGATAGATCGACGGTGGAGATTAGAGCACATAAAGTAGGTGGAAGACTTCACATGCGATGGCCATTGGGTAAACTAATGAATCGGGCGGTGATTGGTCAGGTTTGTTGTGGATCGGATGGTGAGGAAATGATGCATGAAGAACGTGTTGAAGGAGGTTTCAAATGAAAACGACAGAGAAACCAGTGAGGGTGAGGGTGGACCCAGAGTGAGGGAAAATGATGATAATGAAATGAAACAAGTAACTACATCAAACAACAATCTCCAAAGCTCATGCATGAACTAGAAACCTATGTTTTTGGGGTTGCTGAAAGGTCTCTTCCTCAAGTCATGGTCCCAGAGGGAAGAGGTGAGGTCGAGACACCTATGGACAACCTTATGGTGATCGTTTTCCCCTAGCTAACCTGCTCATTAGAAAAAAACACAAATGGAAGTAAACTAAAGAAAAATCGGTCTACTCTACACTACTGTAATGGGAATGTAGCTACTGAATCAAATGAACAGAAAACTAGGAAGCTATGCTATACTACTGTAATGGAAATGCAGCTACTTAAGCAAATGAACAGAAAACTAGGAAGCTACTTAAGAAAATGAACAGAACAAGAAATCTATGCTAGCATACATGTAAGATAAAGAGGATCTTTGGCTGCTTAGGTTGGGCCCAAACCCAAGAGCTTCATCCCTCTAAGTTAACTCAGTGCTGGCTCAAAACAAAACTCATCTTTATTATAAAAACCATGGATTACATAACAAACCGTAACAAGTCTTGCAAATCAGAAATAAAGTAGAGTTTTACAATAAGAATCTGAATCCTACTAAGGTCCTAAGCCTCTCTACTTATACATTTGAAGTCTCCAATGACTTCCTTCCAATTAGGGAGGCTCGGCTCACCACTCAAGATAAACTAGTTTCTGTCACTTTCACTTGCTCGGCTGTCTTCTAGTCCTCATGATTTGGTTGTTTGCACTCCAATCTGATGGAGGAATATTCGAATGGAGTGGTAGTAAATGAGGAGGATTTACCTCCTATAACTCCTCTCCCTTATCCCATTCAAGTTGTTACCAAGGTCTTTGCCACAATTCCTTGCTTTTATCCTTTATTCCTGCATTAAACGCACATTAGACCACAAAGCAAAATATCCAACTCTAACTCATCTCATAAACAAAATATAATAAAAAAGTATGCAATAAGTTGTGAGAATAGTTGGTTTGACTAAGCTAGGAGGTGAATTAAGGCTAATTAAGGCCCATATAATTACCCAATGACGAGGCTCATCACATAACTTTTCTCCTGTCTTCTGTTTTTCTTTACTATATCTTTACTTAATAAGAGATTGAACTATCGACTACCAAAACAGAAAAAATACGAATAAACTATTATATATATTTTCCTGAATTTAACCTGCTCTATTCTAAAATGCCAAATCTAGCTTATGAAATATGATCACATGTATCATTTTAACGAGATTTCCTACTTATCTAGTATGTACAGTATACCAAAATTGATCAACAACCAATATGATCGAATATTTTCCTCCCAACCTTGAGACTACAAATCAGTAGTCTCCCCCCAATCTATTCCTAACCCTAGGAAACTTCTTCTCTCCCTCAAGAACCTTGTTTGTCGCGGCTATCTCGTCTCAACCAGACGTAGCTATCAAATGCTGCTTGACATTTCAGCACAACTCTCTTTTTTTTTCCTTGTCTAATCTCAGATACCAAATCCTCTTGATCCTCTTGGGAATAATACTCAAGAATTTAGTTTAGGGACAGATAATTGTCTCTGATAACTAATTAACAAGTAAAAACAATATTTACTAATAACTGCAAAATTTACTTTTCCAAAACTAAATTTAAAATAGTTTATAGTTTAAAATAGTAACAGTTTGTTTTGTTTGCAGTAAAATGAATATTTAAATTAACTATGGATATTACATCTTCCCCCCCAAAATGGAACATTGTCCTGATGTTCTCCTTCTGAAAAAAGACCCGAAAATGTTTCTTTCATAACCTACTCATCTTCCCAGGTGGCCTCTTCCGGTCTATAGTGTTGCCACTACACTTTAACCTAGGTGATAACTCATTTCCACAACGTTACTTCTCTCCGATCTAGTATAGCTAAAGGTTCGGCCAAGAACTCACCTTCCAATTTGACCTAAACATAGCAAAAAAAATGAGTTAATTCATTAACCAATTTGTTTTAATGAATCTGTAAAAGAGAAACTATATATATGTATATATTTTACCTGAATGTCTTACCATTTGATTACATGATTAGCATGATAAACATATTTCTTAAGTAGAGAAACATGAAAGACATTGTGTATACAAATGTGTCTGGGTAGGGAAAGTTGGTAAGTCACCGGTCCGATTCGAGCCAGAATTTGGAAAGACCTGTAGAATTGGGGTACTAATTTAGCACATTCAGACCATTGCAAGGTGATTTTCTTATCTTGTACTCTAATGTAAACATGATCTCCTTCTCGGAATTCCTGGAAGCTCCTCTTTGGATTAACAAAGTTCTTTTTTCCAGTACTGAGCAGCTTTTAAATTGACTCGAACCTTTCTCACCATCTCTTCAATTCCTTCTAACATGTCTGACCCTAACATCAACTTATCCTCTGGATCACTCCAACTCAAGGGTGTCCTACACTTGCGCCCGTATAATACCTTAAAGGGACTCATCTGTAAGGATGCATGGTATCTATTGTTATAGGAAAATTCTACCAAGTGTAGGTAGTCCTCCCACCTAGTTGGTTGTTGCATTGCCACTAGTAGAAAATGAGAAATTAGTGACTAGGTGACTAAGAAAATTAGTCACTGAAACTTTTCCGAGTGAAATACTACAAAAAATGAGAAATCTTAAGTGATCTAACTAAAAATGGCTAACATAAACAAGTAATTTAGTCTCGGGTTAAAATATACGACTAGATAATAAGTAATATAACTAAAAATGACTAATTTAGTCTAGGAAAATAGTACAAGAACTACAGTAATATGAATCAATCATTTATGTTAGTCATTTTAATTGTGGCACTTTAGCAATCTAAACTTACAAGTGATAGGGGATTCTAATACTATTATAAATTGGCTAAAAGGTTATACTTATATAATGTACCTCAACACACACCTAATTTTTTTATTTTTATATTTTCCTGTGCCATAACAAAGAATCTTTAGTCTTTTCTTCCAGTCTACTAGTGAATTAAATGACGAGTGGTTTAGTGTGTTCTAATAAGAATAAAAATTCTATATGTAAAGGGTTGTTTTTCCAAATCATGAGAAAAAATTGTGTTGGAGCAACGGAGTTTGTTAATAGCCATAAATGGGAACTTGTTCCAAATGAAAACCCCAATGAAAACTAATAAAATATGATTCTATTATATATATATCCAAGAATTCCAAATGGATTGAAAGAGATATGAACATGTTTCATCGAGGGTTAGTAGAAGATAAATACAAGAAACAAAATTGCACTATTTTTATGTTATATTACCCATGTGTTATAGACATTTGAACATTATTATCTTCATTTCTATTTAAGTAAATATCTTATTTTCTAGAAATCATTTCCAAATTCCAAGGCATTCGATTAGTATAAAGGTAGAGATGAAAACTTCATCTAAGGGAGGAGAAACATTTCTTATTAGCTCGAAGATATGTTGTAATGAATCCTAAGAAGTTGTTTTACAAATTTTGAGATCAATAAACTTTCCATGGATTTACTACCCATTTGTTGGGCCTTTTTCTTTCTATTTTTTTTTTTTATGTTTAAGCATATTATTTACCACCTATTTTCTTTCTTATTATGAATGAAATATTTGTAGGCTAGAGCCTTATATATTTTGATATTAGTAGAAGATAATCTTTCTTACAAGTTTCTTGTGTCAATTTTAATCTTGAATAAAGTGTTTTTGTATTGAACATAGTATAGGGAAAGGATTATGAGTAGTTTTAAACCATTTTCGTGTACTTTTAGAATATATATTTAAAGGTTATCTTCCATTATACTTTGTTGGATTCATTCTTAGTGCCCAACAAATTTATTTTCTTCATATCAAGCTAATAAGGACTACCTTACTCTCTATTAGCCCAAGATAAATGCTTTTCTCAATTCTTCCGCATTCAATCTCTTAAGTATTTTGCTTATTTCTTTTAGAATCCAGTGCCCAATGGATTAGGCTTTTCATTTGAAGAGTTTACAGTCTTTAATCTTAGTCCCTTTCATTCTCTATCCTCGTCCTTGTTTCTCCTATTACTTATCATTTAAAACTGGTCATTGAGTTTAAAGAATAGGTTGCTACTTGGTTATAGTGAGCAACCAACTTTCTTGAAATTGATGTGGGAGCCCCCTTAGACCTAGGTACCAACTTGAGCTGAAAAGTTGATATGTGATGCCTTGACATAATTCCTAAAGAATTAGAAACATCTCAAGGGAACAACAAAGCTAATTTGGGCTTGTGAAATAATGATGGTGAGACATTCTCTCATGGGTTCCAACATACCCTGACTTCTTTGTTAACAAACAAGGTTCCTTCTTCAAGTGTTGTGCCAGGTTTTGCCCAATAATCTACCTCTTCATTATGATCCCACTTAATATGAAAAATCATTATTCGTAGAATCTATTTGGACAAGGATTTAATTCGACTTAAGAGACAATTTAATCTAAATTAGTCTCCTAAAGAAGACCCCTTAATTAGGGACCAAATTCCTATTAGAGAGTCTCCAAAAATAATAATTGATTGTATGCCTTTCTTTATAACCAACAAAAGACCTTACTAAAGAGCCAATCTTTCTAATTTATTGCTTTAGGATTGGCCAAGGACCCACTCTCCCCATTATCCCTGCTGAGATATACCCAATTCACCAACTACAATCAAATCTACTTTTTAAAATTGTGCAAATATAAAAATGGACATTTCTTTTTATACTTACACTTAATAAATATTAATTAACATTAACATACCATGATCATTATTTATATGTAATAATAATACAATTTAAAAGTCCTGTGTTGTTAACTTGAGTGGTTGTGAGGATGATTTGTTCTCCCATACAATTGGGTTCAATTCCAAGGGGCATTATTGACTCATTGTGGTAAAACTCAAAGAGTAGGAACCCCCACCCATGTGATGTTTCAACTCTTGCTAGGTCATAAATTATTGGTATGTCTGACTTGTGGGCTATTGAATATACTCTTAATGTTATATTGGTAGCCGAAATATTTTATCTCGGGCCTTTCCTAGATTACTCCATTGTTTTTCCAATTCACCATGGTTTCTTGTGTGTTTATACATATGCGCCATAATTTTTATTTTGATTTTTTTAATTTTATTTAAATGAATTGACAATTTGGTCGATTTCATACTCGTGTGACATAGAATTGAATTTGATTATATTTTTTTGTTTGCTAAATTGTTGAGCCCTGCGATAAATGCATGCTTAACATTTGACTTGAGAAACTGCAACCGAGGGGCATCTAGGCTGTCAAAATCACTTGGGGATCGCACTTGACCTCGGCCACACAAACCCATCACCATCTATTCTCTACCCTGTATGCATAAAATATTTTATTTTAATTTGATAAATAAAAAAAAACTTTTTTCGTAGTTAAATCAATAATTTTTTTAATGTAAATATAGTTAAAATACTCAAATTTTATTTCTTCATTAAAATATTTTTTCCCATCTAAAAAATATCATACTTTCTATGAATATACATGTTGGAATACATTACATTAAACTTTATCATATCACATTAATAATTAAAAAATCATCACTTTTCTTAATCACCTAAAATAAAACAGATTAATTTTTTTTATTACGCCGTAAGGCGTTTCCCTCTGAAATCAACTCCCCTCATTGCCTACTTGTCATTTTGTGCACCATACGATTAGATGTTAGATGATTAAACAAATTTCAAGCGTTAGATCAATGGCAAGGGGAAGGGACACTGGCAGAATGGAAAAAGGAGTAGGAATGCATGCTGTCAGAACAACAATATGTCCTCCCTTCAGTCCAACGTAGTGGCAGGAATTGGAAAGGCAGGCATTGATTTTCAAGTACATGATGGCCTGTGTCCCAGTGCCGCCTGAGCTTATCGTTCCTATTCGAAAAATAGCACCAGTAGAAGCAGTGAGTTAATTCATGTGGAAGAAGATCCGAACAAGAGGGCGTTTCGCCCATATGGAACTGCTGCATACTTGTTTATCCACATGGAGGCATACAGAGGAGGTCCTGCTACGTTTGCTATAGTTGGGCTTGCTTCCAAGCCTCTCCATGTTTTTGGGAAGCCAAGATTTGAATGCGAATGGATCCCCAAAAATCTGTCATCTGGAAGATCAATAAAGGTTAAGGCCCACAGAATGCTCCCAGAATGGGGCTATGGCCGAGTTTACACAGTCGTGGTTATCAACTGTACTTTTTCTCAAAGTGTGGGCACTGATGGTAGTGGTGGAGAGCTGATTCTTCATGCACTCTGTGGCAACCAATTTGGGACAGCTGAGAGAATCGTTGCTCTCACAGAAGGAAAAAGTACCTACAATGCCTCTGTTTACAGTCAGGCTCCTCCATATGATTACCTCTACTGTGGTTCCTCGCTGTACGGTGACCTGAATCCTCAGAGAATTAGAAAGTGGATGGCTTATCATGCCAAATTCTTTGGGCCTAGATCGCACTTTGTTTTTCACGATGCTGGTGGAGTCCATTCCCAAGTTAGAAAGGTGTTGGAGCCATGGATTCGAGCAGGTCGTGTGACATTGCAGGATGTAACAGAGCAGGAACAATATGACGGGTATTACCATAGTCAGTTCCTCATTGTGAACGATTGTTTGCACAGGTACAAATTCATGGCGAATTCGACCTTTTTCTTCGATGTAGATGAGTATCTATATATTCCTTGGCGGAAAACACTGCAATATGTGTTGAGTGAGCTCTCTGACTATACCCAATTCACCATTAAGCAATATTCCATGTCTAACAAGCTCTGCTTGCAGAATAAATTGCACAGCATCTCCGCTAACAGTACTTATTCCAGGTAACACTTTTCTATTAATCCGAAGAAAGAATTCGAATATGTTTTTTGGGTTTGAAATTCAATGTGATAATTCTGTTGCGCAGGGAATGGGGATTTGAAAAGTTATTATTCAGGGATGTGAAGAGAGGCATAAGGAGAGACCGCAAGTATGCAGTGCAGGCAAGAAATGTGTACGCGACTGGCATGCACATGTCTGAGAATGTGAGGGGAAAACACAACACAAGAAGGAGGTTTGATGAGATTCTACCACTATCACAATACCATCACCATTAGAGGAGAGCCGTGCAGGAAATTTGTGAGGCAATCGATGAGAAAGAACATGACTTGGGTGGGAGGCATTCCGTATGTATATGATGGCACCATGAAAGCTGTTGCTCCATCCATTAAAGAGTTCGAGAGAGGTATGATGGGATCCGAGCTCGCATCTATTCTACAGTGAGCGATTATGTTGGGAAAATTCTGCAAATTGATGAAAGCAAGTACCATTTATGAAAGCAAAAATCATTGCAAGAGCTTTGATTTGATTAGGCAGAAGTCCAGAGCTTATCAGACTTAGTGTTTAGTGCTTATGCCATTCTTTCTAACTCTTGAGCCTGCATCTATCTCTCGTAAATTTCCATGTTTGTTTTACCGCAGGGGCGGGATTCTGCCCTGCCCGGGCATGGTCGATGCATGTAGATTTATGGTAATGTATTCTTTTATAAAGTATGGAATTTCATTTTGAGTGGACTTTGCTGGTCCTCGTGATAATTTGTTCACAGATCACTCTCACCTTACTTTGTAATTTATATATCCACTAAGCAGCGTAACACATTTTTTCACCTAATTATTATAATAATTAATTTATATTTGTATTAAATTTATTTTATAACTGATTAAAAGTAAAGGTGAAAAAATGTGTTACGTAACTTAATTATAAATTTAATATTCACCTAATTATTATAATAAAAATATCATATATAATTATCCACTAAGCAGCGTAACACATTTTTTCACCAAATTATTATAATAATTAATTTATATCTGTATTAAATTTATTTTATCACTGATTAAGAAAGAATTAATTAGGTGAAAAAATGTGTTACGCAACTTAATTATAAATTTAATATTCACCTAATTATTATAATAAAAATATCATATATAATTATCCACTAAGCAGCGTAACACATTTTTTCACCAAATTATTATAATAATTAATTTATATCTGTATTAAATTTATTTTATCACTGATTAAGAAAGAATTAATTAGGTGAAAAAATGTGTTACGCAACTTAATTATAAATTTAATATTCACCT
>APFE030012834.1:41459-59877 GCA_000404065.3 Pinus taeda
TAATAATTTAATAATCAAAGTTAATTTTCCTTGGTTATTATTAATTATTTGAGTAATTTTGTTTGATTTCTCTTTTTTTTTTCTTTTTTTTTAAATTTTCTTGTTTCTACATTGTTTCAGAAATTGCAGGTCTGCAATTCTCCTCTCAATTTTTATCCTCAAGATTTCGAAAAGATAAATCTCTTTCCATGTTTCCTCTCCGTACAGGGAAGTTATGTTAGATTTTAAGCTTCTGCGGAAGTTTTTTGCAGTGTCATGATCCGGATTATCCACAGTTTCGTGTTCATTCTGTCGATGTTTCAAACTCCAAAGGGGGTCCATCATCAGAACAAATCAAATAAAATATGAATGAAAGCTTATTGAGAGAAGAGAAATTTAGTTTATTGTCACCAAATTCATTAAATATTTTATTGGCCTTCTTTACACGCCCCTTAATACCAAATCCAACGGTGATAGTAGACCATGGAATCAGAATGGCAAGCTCCACGGTAAGCATGAGCTTACCCAACTGTTTTATCTTTGCATGATCTTGTTGTTTTTGTCATAGGCTTCCCTGTGTCAATCTTGAAATTAATTTGTTGGTTGGGTATGTTTTTCCATTTATATTCATTACCTTCAACACCTAAGTTTTTCACTTATTTTAATTATTTTTTTTTATGTATTTTAATAAGAGATCATTTTCCGTTTTTATTTGTGCATTATCGTTATCATCAAATTTTATTGGTTTATATTTTGTTAATCTTTTTCATTAGCATTGGTGACTGTTTCATTTTCTTGGGAATGGATTTTTCTTTGTCATGCTCATTAACTTTTAAGTCTTCGTTATTATTATTACATTTAATACTTATTATTTTAATTAATTTTTTATAATTATTAATAAGTTAAATTTCTTTTAGTTAAAGTGGTTTGGTGAATAATTATTTTTTCCAATTATGTCTATTTAATCAAAGGTATATTTTCACTGTCGCTGAATGTAAATATTTTGAAACAATTAAATCCCAATATAAAATAAAAGCCAATCTTTGATTTAAAGTTTTTGTTATCATTAAATTACTTTACAACTCTTTGTTATTATTATTTAATTTAATCAAATATTTTTCCATTTTAAATAATATTTAATTATTTATTTATAATCATTAATAAAATATTTTAATGATATGTATTTTCAAATATAAATAATTTTTTATGATAAATACAATTATATAACTGAAATTTTAAGAATTTTTTAAATAATTCCATTAAAAAAAAGGTTTAGTTTAGTTTAGTTTATATATATATATATATAAATATAATATATATTATATATATATATAGTGTGGCTCACGAACACCTTGTTTAGTGAGTGGTTGTTACATCCACGGAAAAATCTGGGCTATTCGCCCCTCAGACTACTGACAAAACCTAACCCCATGTGTTCGGACAGAATCGACCCTGTGACCTCCCGATGGCAAGGCACTGTTTTTGACCAATTAAGCTAACCATTAGGGCTTATAATTATAGATATAGATATAAATATTAAAAAAAAAGTGAAAACTTAAATTTTTAGCCTTTATCTTATCCTTATCATATATAAAATGGTTTTTTGTAAAGATCATCTTAATTCTTTACATCAAGTAATCAAAGTAATGTGTTTTTATTGGATCTAGCCATGTCCTCCATTTCTCCTTATTTGCCCAATTGTGTCCAAGTAGCACATATAATGTACAAAAATATAAGTTGACAAGGATTCCATGCTCATTTATCTATTGTCAATATTTCCCACTTTGCAAAGCTTTGCAATTTCAACCTATTTGATGCACACAAATCTAAATTCAAAAGGGTCCATTCCATAGAGCTTATATGTTGCTAATTTACAAAAATTTTAATGCAGGTTCATTGTTGATCAAGAGATTGCAACTTTTCTTGTATCATATGGATTGTTTCTCAAGGTTTGGGAAGAGTCTCTTCATGCAAGAAATTGAGAGAAACTAAAGCTCGACATTTTTCATTTTTAGGGAGTCGGGAGAAAAACATAAGTAAACTCTGAAATGTCTTTTTTCGTAGATTTAGTCTCTCAAGCTCATAAAAGGGTAAAATAATGCAGGAGCAAACTCTTTTGACCATGATTACTCAAATTATACATTTTTCATAAATAGTCCACATGATCTGTAAAAGGCGTAAACTTATATCAAGCACACGTTTTTCATTTTCTTTAACGAGTTCGAAAGAAACAAGTGTACTCGACAATCTTTTCTTGTTTTGGGAGTCTAAAAAGAGCTTAAAGGTAACTCCAAGGTTTCCCTTTTTCATAATTTTAAGAGCTCGAAAAAAGTGATAAAAGCTTACACATATCACCAAGTTTTAATTTAATTAATCGGCAGGAAAAGATGGAAAGAAATTGATATTTTCATATATGTTTTACGAGCATGAAAATATAGCAAAAGAAGCTCGAGATTTTCATGAGTTTAATGAGTCTTGAAAATAATAACCGAAATGGACTTCAGATAAATTTCATTTTTATGCAAGCTTGAAACGGAGAAAAACTGTGCTTGAGAGTGGTTTGATTTTTACACAAGCTTGAAACAGAGAAAAACTATGCTTGAAAGTAGTTTGCATGCCCCTAGCATAATGACTAAATTCTAGGCATAGCATGCCCCTAGAATAATGAATAAATTCTAGGCATAGCATGCCCCCAGCATAATGACTAAATTTTAGGCACATCCCCTCCCAGCTTCATTTCATTCTCCTAAGTAGATGACTAGTTATTAACAAGTGAGTAGAATGAAGGTTCATTTACGAGATTAGATGAAAGACTCCACTCAATTAAAGGGGGATTTGTTTCATTTTAATGATTTTGACACAGGAAAAGAACTATGCTCATGTTGGATTTATTTTTATGTGATCTTGAAACAAAAATAACTATGCTCAGACCTTAATTCATTTTTTTTTAAACAGTTTGACACAAGAAAAGAACTATGCTCATGGGGACCTGTTTCATTTTTTAATCAGGTTGACACAGTAAAGGAACCATCCTCATAGGGACCTATTTCATCTTTTAACGAGGTTGAAAAAATAAAGAACCATCCTCATAATGACTTGTTTCATTTTTTAATGAGGTTGACATAGTAAAAGAACCATCCTCATAGAGACTTGATCATGACTTCCATTTGGAAGAAACACATGCCAAGGGACACACCTTGATCATGGCTTCCAGGAGGTCTTCATCAGAAGGAAGAACAGTTCTCTGGAAGGAACACATGTCAAGGGAATCACTAGGGATAAGAAAATCAGGTTCAAATGTCCCCATTGAAGGGTTCGCCATGTCACCTACCAAATCTAAATCAAAGGAAGTCAAGAAACAGTGAGGGGCTCACTTACATCGGTAATTGAAAACATCAAACAAGTTTCCACATAGTTAACCTGTGGTGGAGAAGATGCCACTTGCATATAAGGAACATTCAGGGGTGTCAAATGGTTGGTAGTCTAATCACGACCAATGAATGAAAGTTTCTTAATAGTCACAATGTTTCCATTGTGAGGGAAAGACAACACTTGAAAAAGTGTGGACAAGACAGATTTCATGGCATAGACATAGTCTCGTCCAAGAAGAAAATTGAAATCCAAGGCGCCTTGGACTACCATAAGATCAATACAAACATTTTTTTCCTTCTAGAGTAATAGGTAACCTGGAAGGATCCCTAAAGGTTCACTATTATTTCTGTTAAAAGCTATCAGATTTTGTGTAATAAGCACAAGCTGAGGGCCAAGCAGTTGAGGATAAAATATTAACGGAAGCACCTTCATCAACCTTTGTGTGTGACGCACATTCTTATCATAAGATTTCACAATGATTTGGAAAGAGGTGAAAGAAAGAATACAAGGCTCTATCAGTCTACTCCAACCAAATGAAATAGCCTCATTACTTGGAGGGGGTTTCGTGGAAATAGGTGAAATGCCCCCACGTGTAGAATAGTTTGAGGTAAAAGGAAGAACCTAAGTCATATTAATCTCACTCTCTAAATGGAGAATGGGACCAGCTGAAGATGAAATTGATTCAACCACTTAATCAATGAATGGTTCATCAACCTAAGTGATATGTGTTTCACTCTCCAATGGAAGAGTGGGTTTGACTATGCTTGGAATTATATCAATCACTTCGTCAACTGATGGTAGGTTGGGAGAAATTTTGTGTTAACCAGATGGAAGTTGTTGTTGTGAAACATTAAGTTTTCCCAAAAATTTTGAGGCTTCATCCATATGAGGGAAAAGGTGACTATGATGAGTCACTTTACATAACCTACAAGGAAACCTAACTTTACCCTTTTTTCTAGGAACCTGATAATCATTTGTCCATGGATAGAGTAGTAAGTTGATAATAATGTTCAGACCACACTACTAACACCTTATGAATACTAGGACAATTAATAAGAAGGTGGTCACCATTACAAAGCTTGCAAGGGTATTTGGTCTTGCGATGCATATTGAAAATTTCCTCAAAATTTTCCATAAACAAAGCTGGTTGCTTTACTTCTTTCTTACATTGCTTCTTTTCCTTCTTCATAGCTACCTAGTTACTAGCATCAAGGCTTTTACCTAGCATAGAAGAAGAAAGGTAGGAAGACATTTGGGGTGAAGAAGGTAAAGGGTTAACCAACGACTAGTGTTGTTGAGAGAGAACTTTGTTGAGGTGAAAAACTTGGTTGAGGTGGTACAGTTGGAGTTTTGGGACTAAAGAAGTTAAAAGCAACCACATTGGTAAACCTATCGTGAATCTAGGAAGTGATTACTTAGCCATATAAGAAGGATCGACATTTCCAAGGTTAGGAAAAGGAAGGATTAGGATTCTCATTAACAAGGATTCCTTAATCAGTAACTTCCAGAAATGTTGCCATTAGATTCAACTCGTAATTATTATTAAGAATTTAAATAATATTCACAATCCACACCTAAGGTCTGTAAAAAATAAAAACAAGAAAATAACCCATGCTAGTAAATCTAAGGAGTAAAACCATGCGAACAAACTTTTCACAGCGAAATCACTAATTAGTGATGAAATCTCACATTATAGAGATCAATGTGAAAAATGAATAAAGATAGAACGGGTAGAACTAGTTACACTTACACCCTTCTTAATGAACACAATCTTGTCCAAGTAACTTCACTTATGCCATCTCGAGAGAAGAATACCCTCCAAAAAGGTTCAAGTGAGTCTAGCCAATGTTTGTTCCAGTTATAGCTGAGACTTCCCATCGGCTGTCACTTTAGGTAATAGCCCTAATATTATGGTCTCTAATGTTAGCACTTATGGAAATTTAACCTGCGGGGACATTCATAGATCAGACGTACACGTAAGGGAATACTAAAAAATCTCAATCGCCTTGAAAGTTTCTCAACATAGTTAATCTAAGGTTTACCTTCAAGTGACTCCTAAGCACGTTTTGATATTGTTTGTAATATGTGTAAATCACTCTATCGTAACCAATGAAGTGGGGCCAATCACTCCACTGGATCCAATATGATCTCATGCTTAACTCCCTTGTTAAAGGAGCTTCCTAGATCCAAACTGTCATAAATGGATTTACTCCCTATCACAATATTCTAGTGTTTGTTTGCAGCTTTGGAAATTTAACTCAACTCCCTATTCCAAAGCCCTACAACCTAATCTAATGTAGATAGAAAGAGCCCTAAAATAATACAAAATCTAATTGATTCTATTAATGTGTTTTTTTTTTTTTTTTTACTCAATGGTTAAATGCATGTGAAACTCATGTGTTATGACCTGACTCAAAAATTTAATGCAATCAAACATGATATTATGACATTTTCATTTCAATGAATTTTAGATAAAGTAAGGAGAGAGGTTCTTCTTTAAAATATTAATTCCAAAATGCACCACTTCTAATTTTATAATGCAATTCAAAGCCCTAGGTTCCAAACCATGCAATGTAATCTATGCATAATTTCCTTGAAAATTATGCAAATGTAATTTATGCTCAATTTCCATTCATGTTTACAAAATGAAAATTATGACTATGAAAATGTAATCTATGTTAGAGAATTATTCAAAACAAGCACAAGATCATTCCAAATTAGCGAAAGAAAAACAAGACTATTTTCCTTCACCAATGTAACTAAAGAACCAATCAAATGTAAGTAAAGGAAATTGGGTAAAAATTCCAAAGAAAAAAATTAATGACACTCAAAGGCTATTAACACTCAGACACAATTCAACCCCCCATGGCGATTAAGGGGGAATTATTTTTGCAAAAATGAAAGAAAAAACATGGAAAAATTGTTAAGAAACTGAGACAAACCTCTAAGTAATAACCAATGGAAATCAAATTAAGAATTTTTCAAAAGGAAAATTCAAAACACCCAATAAAATTGATAGAGACTCTATAAGACTGTAAACAAGCTTAAGAAACCATAAAAATAAAACATCCGGACTTAAATCAGAGAAACCTTAGCTTTTTCAAAAAAATTATAGGGTTGTGCAGGCGACTAGTTCAATTCAGTGTGCATGTGCACTTTGCACTGCAGAAAACTACACAAATTTGTGCTTTGTTTCTAAACGAAAACTGGGTAGACCTAAAAACTTGAGAAAGAAAAAGGCCTCAAACCATAAATTTCAATTCTTAAAAGGGTCTAAAGGTGTCAAGGGTCACATCAGGACACAGAGGATCACTCTCACTCCCTAGTATGGTTTCCAATTTGTTAGGCAAACAAATCACTTCTTGAGGACAAGAAGGATCTCCCTAGATTTCCAACAAAACCTAGTAACAAACACCAAAAGAATTGATATATTTCTTAGCCTATAACTGAAACATGAAACATATAATACGTGAAGAATCACTTATCTATTAGCGATGTTCTTGTAGAAGTGATTTTAGTGCTTTCCACAACCATCTTTTTCTCAATTTCTTAGAGGCTTTCCTAATGCTTTCCACAACTTGTCCATGATGCTCCAAAAGAAATATGCATAGAGAAAAACATTCAAATATATCAAAGCATCTCACATATAAAATAGAAGCTAAATGAAATCCCTAAATTAATAGACAACATATAGTTAAATCAATAATAAGTTATAAACTATGCGAGTGATCAAGGAATCTCGCAAATAACATCAAAATAGATGCAATTAGAAAATAACAACTACTTTGTATGAAATTCAAAGGAGACCAAGCTTACAACCTGGTAGCCTTGATGTCACAAGCCTCTTCCAATGGCCTCAGTTCCTCCCTTTGATGATAATCTCTTCAAACCCAAAATCAATAACACAAGTTTATAAATCGAAGTCTCTCTCTTCCTCTAGTCTTGTGCTCAATTTATAGGCAAGAGGAGGAGGATTCTAGTTCCTCTTCTCAAAGGGATATGATGCTTAAGAGGAAGAGATTAGCTCCATGAACCAACGAATGAGGAGCAGGTATGCAGTAGTTCAAGGTTTCTAATTTGGATACGATTCCTCCATCAAAGCTTCTACAATTTTGTTTTTTATTTTTACTTGCGTGAACATGATTGTGCAGTTTATAGTGGAAGAGAGTGCGCAGAATTATGCAAACCACAATGGTAAAAACTGCACATGCATAGGCTAGGAAAATTGCCCAGATACTAAAAAATGGTTTTTAAGTTGTGCAACCCAAAATTCCTTTTTTCCATGGTATTTCTTTACTTCAAGCTTCATAGGGGATTCACTTGAGACCTCATTAGATGGAGGGAGATACGAATCGATATTCATGGTAACAAAATTTAGTGTAACACTTCCAAATAATTTGATCCGACTTTAGGCTTAGAAGAGAAGCTTTCTTAGCAAGTGGAGTAAGCTTGACATTCATGCATTTATTTCCAATATCCATGCTTTAGATCACAATGTATCAACTACATGGCCTTTTACAATAAATTTAATCATTTAGGTTAAGACTTATTCAACTATTTATGCCAACACTTTAGAGATATTGGACTTGAAGAGAGATGATTCAGTAGACCTTTTTCTTATTTCTATAGTTCCGACTCTATTCCTTGAACTTGCAAATTGATCAATTTTTACATAGCTACCAATCATTATTTAATTGTTACATAGGTTAGGAGAGAACTCGAAGGGAGATTATCAATGAGAATTTGAGAGATCATATCCCTAAACACTTGCGAAGAAGCATGGATTTTGATCATATATAATGGCATGGATTTGGATATGAAATCTATAATATTTAGATTCTTTCTTTTAGATTAATCATGTCAACCTTATTTCTAAAGTAGTATTTTTCTTTTCTTTTATGTATAATACATTAACATTGAATGGAGAATTGAACTCTACAGAGATGACCTCAAACTTGGATGTCATCATAAAAGGTAGATTCCCTTCACAGTCACTTTGGATGAGTCAATATAAATACAATAATATTATGGAATAGTGAGATTGAATGACAGTTATAGGAACTTGGATTCAACATAGAGATATTCATATAATTCAACCCATGCGACAATCTCAAATCTTAGCCTTAAACAAATTTCATTAATAAAATTGGTCAACCTTCATCATTTGAGTTGACAATACTAACGTATATATTTTTCATTAGAATTTGGATTTGAATCACACTTGACACTACAAAGGCTCTTACTCAAATCATATCACGAAGCTTACTATAGCCATAGAATAAGCCTTGGATCATATCATAGTCGCTTGGTCAACAATGTCACTAGCGTATTTGAATAGTGTCCCACAACTTAGTAACCCTTTTGATTTATCAAAGATGTATCATAGAGGAAGACTTGGACCTACTCTTCACAAAGGGATACAAGTTTGTATATTACGAATATAAAACCTTCAAACCTTCCTCCATCTTGTCAATAATTCAGATGTCACACACACACACACACATTTCATAGACCACATCCTTAGGATCAATTTTTCATAAGAGATGTGATTCGGGCAAACTAAGAATATTAGAGCTCAAACTTAGCTTAGACCATGTCTTAGGATATGGACAACAGAGGAAAATATAAATAAAAAATAGAATTGGATCAATTTCAAATAGAACTTGGAATTTTTCAATTTAGAACTTTGATCTCTTGAAGCTCAAATCTCCCATAGAGGTAGGTTAGACTTTGCATAAATATCTTAAAATTTCACATATTTATAGTTTATGAATCACAAAAATTTGCATCTTTAGAACCTCAAATAAGAAAATATGTGACTTGTCCTTTATTACAAGGTTAATTCAAGCCTCGCAATGTTCATAGACATCTCATTTTAGTTCAATCCTTTAAAGAATTAAAATGTCTTAGAACTTGTGTACAATGAACCCAAAATTCATATCTTTGGACCAATTACATACCTCATTTAGGTTATACTTCAATGAAATGTGTAGGATTCAAGATTCCACATATGAACTGGACTCATAAAACTCACATGTTTTCTTATCTCGGAACTATGTCATAGTGGTAAAGTGCCTTAGGAAATTAGCATACTATGCCACAAAATAATTTCCTATTTCCATAAAGAATCAATGCCTCATATCATAGACCACATCCTTAGGATCAATTTTTCATAAGAGATGTGATTCGGTCAAACTAAAAATATTAGAGCTCGAACTTAGCTTAGACCATGTCTTAGGATATGGACAACAGAGGAAAATATAAATAAAAAATAGAATTGGATCAATTTCAAATAGAACTTGGAATTTTTCAATTTAGAACTTTGATCTCTTGAAGCTCAAATCTCCCATAGAGGTAGGTTAGACTTTGCATAAATATCTTAAAACTTCACATATTTATAGTTTATGAATCACAAAAATTTGCATCTTTAGAACCTCAAATAAGAAAATATGTGACTTGTCCTTTATTACAAGGTTAATTCAAGCCTCGCAATGTTCATAGACATCTCATTTTAGTTCAATCCTTTAGAGAATTAAAATGTCTTAGAACTTGTGTACAATGAACCTAAAATTCATATCTTTGGACCAATTACATACCTCATTTAGGTTATACTTCAATGAAATGTGTAGGATTCAAGATTCCACATATGAACTGGACTCATAAAACTCACATGTTTTCTTATCTCGGAACTATGTCATAGTGGTAAAGTGCCTTAGGAAATTAGCATACTATGCCACAAAATAATTTCCTATTTCCATAAAGAATCAATGCCTCATTGATCCATTTGGAAACTCAGCCTTAACTTGGCATTGCATCCAAAATTTACCAAGGTTCTTGGCCCTCTTTGGAATTTACTTCATCCTAGAAAAAATTGTATTTTAGATATTATGCCTAAAACTTTCCCAGACCTTAGCTCCTTTTGAAGTCTAGTGCTTGTCTTCTTCTTACTGCTCTTCAACTTGTTCTTTAATACCATGTTGAGATTTCTAGGGCATAAGCTAGAATAAATTTTTCTTAATCATGGTAACTACTTATAATGATCAGTTAGCATCAATTACATACCCAATATCATTAAACATTTACACAGAAGAAAAAAATCAATCGATAAACATGAAATAGCATTAAAATAACCATGAGACAATGAGACAAGAAACACATAAATTAGGTCTGAGACTAGGCAAAAACTCACAAGGAGAAAACCAAGAAAATATCTTTCCTTATGAGAGAGAGAGAGAGAGATTTCAACAAAAACAACCATAACAATATAATATCCAAACCAGTAACCAAGAACTAGATCAAGTGTCAAGCCATGTGCTAAATCCAACTATAGATTTTTGACCTCCTCCTTTTGCTCCCAACTTCGTTGGATCATATATAAAAAAGACATGATCGATGTGCCAAATTTGGAGGAGAGGTATTCTTTATATAAACTTTGAAGGGGGGTTGAATGGGTGCCACTTAGGGGCCCAACTGACTTAAAGCAATAGGAGGTAGAATTGAAATATTTGGAGACAAAATTTAAATTCAAATTTTGTATTTCTTCACATGATGAAAATACCGACCATGGCTACTATATTTCCAACATAGAAAAACTATAAAACTTATCTCAAGGAGGCATATTGGGAAAACACCATAGATAATCATTTCCAATAGGAAATTCAATAAGCACAAAGGCACTGTTGGAAATTGTCCATTCAAATTTTTGTGGACCAATGCATACACTCTGAATTGGTGGAAGTTATTATTGATTTACATTTATAGATGACTATGCAAGAAAGACATGGCTTTATTTTGTAAGATATAAAAATGAAGTGTTTGAGCACTTTCCTCAATTCAATGCTCTTGTTGAAAAATAAAGTGGGCACTATATTAAATATTTGAGAACTGATATAGGTGGTGAATACATCTTGAATGACTTGTTACATTTTTGTAGGGAGCATGGAATTGACAAATAATTTACAACAACATACATGCATCAACAAAATGGTGTCGCTAAAATAAAAAATAAAAGAATTGTGGAAATGTCAAGGAGCATGTTAAAAGAAAAGAATTTTCCAAATAAATATTTGGGTGAAGCTATAGCGTGCACAACTTACATCATAAGTAAATGTCCAACCAAAATCATAAAGAACATTATTCTAGAAGAAGCATGGAGTGGGAGAAAACATAGTGCTACTCACATGAGAGTGTTTGGATGTGTGGCATATGCACATGTCCCAATAAGTTAAGAAAGAAATTAGATAGCAAGGGGGGAATTCATATTTTTTGGTTATAGTGACGATCCCAAGGCATATAAGTTATATAGTCTAATAACCAAAAAGGTCATAATTAGTATAGATGTATAGTTCATAGAAGAGGAAACATGATATGGAAGTTTGGAGAAGACAGTTAATGTAGCAACACATTTACCACAAGAAGATAAAGAGAAATTGGCAGCAATAGTTACTTCTTTAATGGTGACTCTTATACCTATTCAATATCAACAAAGTAGTCCTCAAGTGATGCATTCAAAAAACAATAGGACAATATTGTGAATTTAAGCAAATACTTCTCCAGGTGCACAACAAAGATCAACAATTCGACATTCTCCAAGTTCAACTTCAAGCTACACATTAATTCAATTTTTGGCAAGCCTGAGAAGACAAAAATTCATAAATTTGAGTGATATGAGAAAAATGAAGGTGAAAGAAACACATGTATGAAGTCTCTTTTTGCTTTATTTTCTCATGTAGATGATCTCAATTAATTTGGAATATGCAACAAGGAGGAAATATGGGTAGCAACAATGAATTAAGAAATAGATGCAATAGAAAAGGATGACACATGGGAATTAGTGAATCTTTCACAAGGAAAAGAAGTGATATGTGTAAAGTGGGTCTATAACACTAAAATCCATGTGAAAGGAAGGATAAAAAGAGATAAACCAAGGCTAATTGTTAAGGGTTGCAAATAATAACCTCGAAGTATGATGAAACATTTGCACTAGTTTCAAGAATGGAAACTGTGAGGACAATTTAGGCACTAGCAGTGCAACATAAATGGAAGGTATATTAAATGGTTGTGAAATCAATCATTTTTATTGGAGTATTGAAAGATGAATCTTATGTGGTGTTAGCATTATGATGCATGTGTTGTAATTTATGGAAACCCACTTGTAGTAGAACAACTCACCTGTATAAGGTAACTAAATGAATCTACAGGAGAGATATCAGATGTGACATAATGCATGGAAGTTGTGTTTACATATGTGAAAAAATGTAGGGAAGTTCAAAGGAATCATTTCAGAAGTAATATGGAAAATCACATTATAACAGGTCTATTCAGAGGGGACAATGTAGTGATACAAAGGAATAAGATGAAGGAACAAAGGACTACATATCATAATCAAGAAATTGAAGAAAGAGAATGGTTTAAGAAGTATATGTTGGTTCACCTTGTCCAAATAGCGTATACACGTGGGCTCATGGAACAGAAGAAGCGTATACATATGCACGCACTTTCACAGAAGGAAAAGTGTGTACGGGATGGAAAATCAAGGTTTTGGTCTGAGGTATTGGTCCAGGTTTTTGGTCTGAGTAACTGGTCCGAGGTATTGGTCCATGGCTTTGGTCCAAGGTTTTAGTCCGAGGTATTGAGAAGGGCTAATATTATATAAGGAGGAGAAGATCAAAGGGATAAGTGTACAAGGAATGGATATCTTATGAAGTGTTAGATCAAAAGAAAATTTGCATGTTATGGGTTTCTGATACTTTTCTTGATCTGGACTAAGTATGCACCTAAGTTTTTGATGATGAAGGAGACCTAATGATGGATTAGTATCATAATGACTTCTATTGATGTGATTTGATAATGGATAGGCTAGATCTGAGTGCAAACAAATATTTCATCCTTTGTATGTTATGATTTGGGTATGACTGAAGTCCGGAATAGCTGCGAAGTTATAAGTAAGTATTTGCAGATCTATATGCTGGTTTGCTTGGGTGAAGGTGTGTATACATGTTGGTTTGGCTCTTCCAAGTAGCGTATGAAAAAGAAAAGTCTATTGTTCAGGGATGACTGATCTATTTGATCAGTGCTGCTATTTTACTATTGTTTGTCAATGAAGTCTTCTTAGATCTGAAAGTAAAACTGAATGCATAAGGAGTTTGTGTCTGATTGATTGAATGATTGAGTAACAAAGGTGATCCTCGCTACTATTTATTAATAACTCTATAAATATGATAGTAGATCTTCAGAATGTCACTGGTTGGTACATTTTATGGTTCAAAGGTTTTATGATTCAGTATATTTAGAGGTATATGTAGGTTGGGCTAAAGGAAGTAGCATATACATGCAAGTTGACTTCATTGAAGGAGAGTATATATTGTGACACATGAACTTTGAGGTTACAATTAGTTTTGGTTGTTGATGCAACATTCTGGGTTCAAATATGTGCACTGGTTGCAGTGATCTTTCTGTTCTAGTAGATTTTGATTAAGTTTTGAATTAATGGTTGATTCGGTTGTGCTAGAGGTTCAATGATTGTTTGATTCAGTATGTCAGAAGTGTTAGTGATTGATTGATTCAGTTATGATTGATTCAGAAATTGATGATTGAGTTTCAGTTATATCATAGATTGATGATTGGGTTTCAGTGATTGGTTGATGTAGATGAATTTGATGGTTGTATTGCAATGGTAATTGATTTTGAGCTTCAATGTTACTAATGTGTCTAGTGTGAAAATTTGATGAACATTGGCCTTCATATTGTAGTGTTGTGTACTAGGAGTATGCAGTCTGAAAATTCATGAAATGTGGTCCCTGGAGGATGATGCTGAGGGTTGGAGCCTTCGGTGAGGAAGTCAAAGCTTCCTGCCAATAGTGGCTGGTGATTTGATCATGGGGTTGGAGCTCCCTTCCAGTAGTTGTTGGAGAACGAGTGAAGGATGTAGCCTTTTGTAGGCTGGCACCTATGTACTAGTAAACATATTGGCTAGTACAAGAGCTAGGGGGTTGTAGCTCCCTTCCAGTAGAAGCTGGAGAACGAGAGAAGTTCGTAGCCTTCTGCAGGTGGGTGCCTACGTACTGGTATGAGTCTGCACCAGTACAAGATTGTAGAAATATTATTATTTATGTTAAAAGGAAGACAAAGACAACAATAGTATGTGGTTCTTCTCCCGCATTAGGTTTCCACCTTAAATATTGGTGTTCATGTGTGTGGCTTATGTGTGATGGTTTATTCTGTTATTACTACACATAGTTACAGTTTAATGTTTAATAAAGTACTGAAGCACTGATTAAATATCAACATATGATGAATTAACTGAATCATAAGTTCACTGGATATACGATGGTTTCCTTAAGAACAGTTGCGTGCACATACTAGTTACCTTCACTGAAGTAGCGTATATAAATCTAATTATGGAAATGAAAAAATTATTGATTTGTAAATACTAATTCACCCCCCCCTCCCTCTTAGTATTATTCCCGACAATTGGAATTAGAGCAGGTCCTTTGGCAGAAGCTTGATTGCTTGAAGGAGATCCATAGAAACAATAGGAAAGAAGCTAAAGAAGAGAGCACCTCAAAAGAAGAATACATCTCACGGGAACTGTGACAGTGGGAGAGACGATTGACAATTATGTGGAAGCAACTCCTCAGATTTAGAATCACCTCAAAATGAAGATGAACAAGAAAAAGAATTATTAGGTACAAATTTGTTGTCCTCTGGTGATACATTTATCTATTCATTTGAAGGCAATGAATGTGAGAGTGAAACAACTGAATTTGCTCTTATGGGTGAAAGAGAAAGAAATCAAATAGAGGAAGAATTTAAAAAACTCACAGACACAATTAGAGATCAAAAGGATCTAATTGATAAAAGGGAGTGTGCCTACAAAGAAGAAGTTACCAGATTAAAAGCCCAGTTGGAGGAAGGAAACAAGGTAAGGAAGAAGTACAAGGAAAATGAAGATCGATGTCAAAGGCTACAGGATGAAAACATCATTGAGAAATGAAGTAAATGAGAAGGATACAACAATCAAGAAACTTATAGAAAGATCGAGTTACTATAAAAGTCTTGAAGATGAGATAGTCTCTCAAAGAGAAGATCTTGAAAATTCAAATAAGCAGAATGAAAAACTACCACAAGCAGATGAAGAACAAGAAAATGAGATTCTCCAATTAAAGCAACAAGTGGAAAAAGGAATAAAGATGAAGAAATCATGAAGAAGAAGTATCTTAAAAAGGAAGATGAATATCGGGTAGAGGTAAATATCCTAAAAGGTAAACTAGAATAAAAGGATAAAATTTTACAATTTCAAGATAGTACTAAGATTTTGGATGATATTCTTAGTAGTCAAAGTTATCCTCCTATCAAATCTGGTCTTGGTTTTCATGAAACTGTTAAAGGTGAATCTAACTCACAAACTTAAGCAAGGAACTCTAATGAAATATATGAAATGCTCAACAAGGAGATAAGAGGTCAACCCCATCAACAACCAAGGAAAGAAAGTCTTCAAAGAAAATCATTACTCCTAACTATGGAAGTGATAATCAATTATTTCCTTCAATGAATAATGTTGAATGTTTTGTATGTCATAGTTTTGGACATGTTGCAACCAGATGCAGAAGTAGAATGGTTCAAGCTAATAATTTTCACACAAAAATATCATCAGCTTCCAGGTACTTCAAGGGATATTGTTTTTCTTGCAATATGTTTGGTCACAAAGCCATTGATTGCTATGGAGGGAATATGAAACATATAAGATGTGATGCTTGTAACAAGTTTGGGCATATAGCAAAAGAATGCAGGAGCAAATTTTGGCCAACATACCAACAGGAGAAAACATCATCACACTCCAAGGTATGGAAGAAGAAGGAAGTACAATCATAAATATGTGGCATAACTCATTATACAGACAGAACAGACTCAGGAGGAACTAAAAGTATGAAATTTCAGTGTTCTAATTATCATATGGAGTTATCATGAAGACAAGTCATGTATATACATGAGTTCAAAGCTTCTCAGTTGTGTATATGATTGGTTTGATGAAGAAGCAATGGGACGGACTCAAAAAAGGGGTCTGATATGGTTCATAAAATTATTAATTATCTTTTATGTCTAGATGATTGATGACTACAGTGTGTGAATGTTACTTAGAAGTGATTTTGACCCTCATAATTTGTTGATGACTTGATGAATAACTAGCTGATAATGATGCCTTGATGATCCTTACTAATATATGCAATGATCAGATCTGATAGTGAACAAGTGGCACAAGTTCAGGGGAGAATATGCAATGCTTCTAATAATTCATTGTTGGCATTATGTTAAGAAGTCTTTGGTACATAATGATTCTTATCAATGGTGAGGATGCTTATGTTGTTGAAGTGTTTAGATGATACATCATGTTATGTTGCAGTCATAAGTTGCCTATTATGAAATCTCAGATGATACTTATATTGCTTGAGCCACATAGTTATTATTCAAATCATATTTATGGATGATTGTGGATGACTCTTTTGATGATGCATATGGTATGTTTATTACATGGTGATCTTCAAAGGACAAGGAGAAGAACAAGCTTGAGTACACAACTTCATTATTTGATAAGTGTCATTTCTTTTATGATGTTTACATCATGCCTTCAAAGATGCATAAACTACATATGGTGAAGTTATGAATGAGGATTCCTATAGTTCTTGGCTCTCACATGGTTGAGAATTGTTGTTGTTGATGGTATCAATAAATCTTGACAAATGACTATGAGCTCATGGTTTTCTAGATACATATTGTTATCTCTTTGATGGATACACCTTATGTTGGATACATGGATGATTACTTGAGTTGCATATTGATAAATACTGTTGGTTGTCCAAGAGAATGGTGTTATTGCAGGTCTCATGAAGACATAGCTATTTCAAGACATGGATATTTGGAGACATGGATTACTTTGTCACATGTTGATGATATTTATATCTTGGGAACTGATGATGGACATATATAGATTGTTGGTCTGGATGCTACTGACATATGCTTATGATACAGATCATATATGATGTATGATAGTTACTAATGACTATCATGGTCTTGTTTAGATCTTTGGTCTTTGTTATAAATGCCATGTATATCATTTGATGTAAAAAGGCCTATGATTTAATAATTTGTCTCTGTATGTCATAGTATTTTAATGAGTCCTTTTTGGTCATATGATGTAATTTGTACCCCCACTATGCGTGGGAAGGATGATGTAATAATTGTTATATTTCAGTCACGTATAAACAATTGGTATATCCCCACTTGGTTAGGTAGATGAGTCAAATTTGGTATATCCCAACTTGGTTGGAAGATTGATGTATGTATGAGTCATTAGTGATAGGAAGGTCATACTCACATGGTTGATTTATAGAGTCATGGTATTCTTTTGGAAAATATTTTTGCAGACTCTACATGTGCTCAGGGGGAGCATGGACAATTTAGTACATCTCAGCATGTATAAAGGGGGAATTTAACAAGATAATTCATCATGTGCCTAGGGGGAGCATGATCAATGTTCATATTCAGTTGTTCAGATATGGAAGTCTTCATTTTGCTTAGCCCTTTGCCCTTAATCTCAAAAGGAGAGAATATATTGGTCTTCCCTTTGCCCTTGATGTCAAAGGGGGAGAGTATCTTGGTGTTGCTTGATACATCTAATAGGTTCTAAAGCTTGAAGTAATCAACACCAATATGATTTCCATCAAGTCCAAAGGGGCGATTGTTGGCATTATGATGCATTTGTTGTACTTGATGGCAACCCACTTGTAGTTGAACAACTCACTTGTATAGGGTAACTAGATGAAATTACGTAACTAGATGAATCTACAAGAGCGATATCAGATGTGACAAAATGCATGGTAGTTGTGTTTACAGATGTGACAAAATGCAGGGCATTTCAAGGGAATCATTTCAGAAGTAATATGGCAAATCACATTATTGTTGGCATTATGGTTCTGGTATGATTTCAGATGTTGTACTTGATGGCAAACTCCCATGGCATGGCTCTCATTTTGATGAAAATAAAGAAGTACGCAGGAGAACAGTTCAG
>APFE030012849.1:0-10202 GCA_000404065.3 Pinus taeda
CACACAGGTATATCATCAAGGGTTGATTAAAATCTTGGTAGAATATCAGGTGAAAGAAACAGGGTTAGATTGGCAGGAATTTATGCATAGACATCACTTTACTGAACATTTTGTTGAAATGCAAGACAAAGTAGAACAAGAGGATAGGAGTATGATGAACTCTCCTTTCTATCCTAGAACCAGAGCAAAGAAGTTAGCTATGCATGAGATTGATCCATCTATTTCTGTTCCTAGGACTAGAAATTCTGTTGATTTTGAGAAGGAGGTAGAAGCCTATTCTCCTAGGAAACCAGAAGAACAGGAACCCCTTGAGAGAGATTCTATATTTGACAATGATGCAGGAGAATCTTTGATGAAAACTACTCAAGATTTTGAGAAAGAATTGAATTTGGCTAAAATACAAGACTTAACAGATCAGCTTGAAATAAGGAAAATTGTTGAGAAGCAATTGAAACAGGAGAATAAAGCTCAGAGAAAAGAAAATGCAAAGTTAACAAAAAAAAATGATAGACTACAGGAAGAACTAAACAAATTAAAAAGAAGAAATGAGTTGCTCTCTAAACAAGCATTTAAGTGGCTGAAAGATAAAAACACATGGCAGGCTAAGTATGAAAAACAGAAGGTCAAAGCAGCAATCTTAAAGGCCAAACAGGGATCAAAATTTGAGTATGTCGACAGGGAAACCGATACAGGCACAGCATCTACTTCAGGGGGCAGAAGGTCCAAGAGAAGCAAGCAAGCATGGGGACATGCTTGAACATAAGCATGGGAGAGATGTTGGGCTCCAGATTTGATCTCATTTTGCTTTAATAAACATATCTAGTTATCCATTTATCCCTCATTTTCATCTCATTCATCTCACTTTAATGAATATTTTATGTTTAAACAGGTATTTAACTTTGATTTATCAAATTCTAAAATTTTTATTAAAGTTTGAGTTTTTGTGCAATTTTGGCAGTTTTAAGAAATTCCCGTAATCATTTCATGACTGATATGGATGCAGGCCACCTCAGAACGAATGGGATGCATGAATAGAAGGCTTGGGAACTAGGATCAAGCTACCTGTGCTTGGTTTCAGGAGAACGAGTTTTCTTATGCCTTTTTGGAGCTAGTCAATCATGACTAGTCATCCAGAAATCCCATTTAAATAGGGCTGTTTTAGGATTCCCTGATTTTAGTCATATATTTTGGGATGAGGGAGTTTGATTCGACCTGGATAGGTGGATTAGGATAGCTATTTTTGTTAGAGAGATTTCAGATCAGTTGGTTTCATAGACTCATTATTTAAGAGCCACATTTTGATGGCTCAACACACTTGACATTTGACATTGTTATGCTGTAATATTTTTGGTGTGAAGACTTGAAGTTGGAGACTTATGTTACTTTTATTTTTCTGATCAATACATGGATGGTTTACTGATCTAAGCTTCTGATATCATCTCCATAAGTGTGCAAGGAAACGGTGGAGGGCCCCCACACCAAGCTAAGTACACTTCCAATTTAGACTAGTTCTATTTCATTGCAATTCTGGTTGATGTTAGCTTTGGTTGTTCAAAGTTTTATTTCAGATAGCATCATGTTTATTGATTTAATTTATTAATGGTTTCCTCATCATCTAATTGAGTTGGCAAGCAAGTGCTCAAGTTGAGCATTCTCTCTTTGAAATGATGCATTAGATTTAGTCCTTTATTTACATGCAACAGTTTGTTTCTATTCAGCTTTATATTTTAAGATGAATAAATTATTATGGAAAACTCTGAATGTCTCTTAAGTTAAGAGATCTTTTTCATGTATGATTTATGCATCTTGAGTCTTTAATTATAGTCTATAATTCATTGAAGTCATAATTGAGGTGAGAGCAGGTCTCTTGAGTCAAGAACTCTTTCAATATTTCCTCTTTTAAGCTTGTTGAATTATGAGTATAGTTATATTCGATCTTCATAAATAATGGATTTGCCTCTAAGTTTCACAAACCCGGATTGATATTAATACTTGCGTTAATTTAGTCACATAAATTAGCTCAAGATTTTGGCGCCGTTGCCGGGGAGGCAAATATCGGCATAATCTATAGAAAGATAAAATTCAAAATCAACAAAAACATTAGTTACATTTCATTTTCTTAATTATGATTCTTTATGCCTAGAGTTAGAGATCCTTTCGGTAGATTTATCAAAACCCCCCCTCGAATAGAAATAGGATCATCACATACACCTGTTACTGGTAATCCACCCATTGAAGAGCTGATTGAAAAGTAAAGAAGTGGTCAAAGATTAACTTTGATTGAAAGGCAAACATTGTCTGCTTGGGAAACAAAGCAAAAATTCTCCACTTCCGGAAAACCAAAAGAGAAAGGAAAGCAATCTGTTTTTCCATCTATTAATCCACCTATCTTTCCACAACTTGAACCTCCACCTGAAATTGAAACAAATCAAACAATGGCAGAAGGACACCGATCTGTCCATCTCACTGATGAGGAACAAAGAGCTGAAAATGAAAGACAACGAAGAGAATGGGGAAGGAAGAGAGAGGAAGATAGGAAGACAGAGAATGACAGAAAAAGACAAGAAGATGGACATGACCAAGAAACAACCTTTGGTTTCCCAATCATAGATACCAGTGCAATATTAGGAGAGGAAGTAAAAATGAAAAATATTCCACCTTCTGTGTTGCCAAACTTCTATGGAATGTCTACGGAAGATCCGGATTCATTCATGTTTGAATTTGATACCTTATGTAGAACATATGGTTATACGGATGATCTCCATAAACTTCGTCTTTTTCCTGCAACATTAAAAGCAGCAGCTTCAAAATGGTTTATGGGATTAGGTGAACAAACAATAGCTTCATGGGATGATATGCGAACTGTCTTCCTTAAGAAATACCAAGCTTATTGCAGATCTCGAGATTCAAAGGAAGATGTGTTTAGAATGACACAACAAGAAGATGAAAATCTAGGAGAATATTTAGAACGGTTTGCATATAATCTTCAAAAGTCTAAACAACATTCCCTAAATCAAGAAACTATTCGTACTATCTTCCTCAAGAGTATAAGGGATGAATACCTTGACATTTTAAATGTCATGGGTAAGGGGGATATTTCAAATCTCCCATTTGATGAAATTGTTGAATTATGTCAAAAATATTCAAGAGGAAGATCAAAGACCGGAAGAAGAGAAGCAAGTTCTAAAGCAGCAAAGTCCGCTGCAGGAGGAATAACAAGGGCTGAAATAGGGAGTCTATTGGAGAATTTCAAAACAGATCTTCTAAGTACATTAGGGACACAAGTAGATGTGCTAAAGGCTAATAAGAAAAAGGAAGAAGAGGAAAAAGCCTTAGCCATATTTTGTTCAAAATGTAAGAAGAAACATCCTTTGAGAGATTGTCCTTTAGATAGCATTCAAGTGTGTGGTCTTTGTACAGGAAATCACTCCACAGAACAATGTGTAACATTGAAAGAACTGCAAAATACTTCAATAGATGAAATGCAGGGAGCAGGAGGTTTCTATTATGTTGCACCCAGGAGACCATGGCCACCTAGAATGCCTCAGCCAAATCAACAGCAAATTCCTCCGCAAAATTATGCTTATCCATCTTATAATCCTTGGAACCCTCCTATGTCGTGGCAAGCTTGGCCTCCACAGCAATATCAACAACAACCTGCACAAGGTTGGCGGGGATATGGTTATGGAAACCAACAACCACAACAGTCTCAACAATACCAACAACATTACCAGCAGCAGTACCAACAGCCATTTTCATATCCTCCATCTATGCCATTCCAACAGCAGAGTTCTGCATATCCGCCATCCATTCCATTTCCATAGCAGAATCCACCACCAATGCTGCCACAACAACAACAGTTACAGTTACCATCAAATCAACCAAGACCAACACAATTGCCTGCCCAACCGGTGGCCAATCCAAATAACAAAATGGACAAATCAGCATATAATATAGAGGAGGCAGCATATTTTCCTACTTACTCAATTCTTCCTCTAAATGATGTCCATTTAAGGTCTGGTAAAGTACTTCAAAAGGATTCTCCTCCAATTATAGAAGAACCAGCTGAACAGGGAGAATCATCAGAACAAGAACAAACTGAAATACAAATTCAGAAAGGTAAATCAATCACTACTCAAACTCCACCTTACCCTGAAAGGTTAGTGGAACAATCAAAAGAGATAACCCTTCCTGAATTTGATATTTTAGATGAATTGAAAAATGCATATGTAAAAATTCCTTTGTTGAAAGCAATTAAAGAAATACCTATCTATGCTAAAACAATAAAGGAATTATGCATTAAGAAATCAGGAAGAAAAAGAAAAGATCCCACTACAATCCAAGTCATTGGAAAGCTAGCAAGCCTTATGTCTACACATACAACGGTAGAAAAATATATTGATCCTGGTATCCCTATGGTTACCATATCAATCAATAATTTTTCAGTACCTAATACATTAATAGACTTAGGGGCAGCTATCAATGTAATGACATTACAGACAATGAAAGCTTTACACATAAACGAACTTCAAACAACTTCAACAGTATTAGAACTAGCAGATAGATCTAAAGTTGTTCCTGGAGGAATAATAGAAGACATCATAGTCTCTCTGGATTCATGGGAATATCCTGTTGACTTCCTTATTCTGCAACCAAAAACAAATCTGGGAGGACACCCTCTAATTCTCGGAAGGCCATGGTTAGCCACCGCTGATGCCTTCATTGGCTGCAGATCAGGAAGTATGATTATCTCGCATGGAGATGAAAAGAAACACATCACACTCTATTCACCTGCACAAACCACTTCTTTAGAATCAGTACTTGAAACCCAGGAAAACAGGCAAACAAAAACAGTTTTAAGTATTAATCAATTCTATGATTTTAGAGAAGAGGAAGGGAATGAAGATTTGATGGATCTTTTCATTTCAGAACCAAATATTTCAGAGCAGCTTAGACGAGAAAAATATGAAGCTGCTGATAACCTTTTAAATCAGTGTTTCCAGGAAACTTGTACTATCTCAACTTTGCAAAATTCTTTTGTAAACATTTTTCCTGTAAGCACAATTTCCAATCCTGTAATCAAAACAATTGAGGTATATCCTGGTAAAACTCTCAATATAGGAAACCAACTGCAATCACAACAAGAACAAGAGGTAATTGCATTATTAAAGAAATATTCAAAAGCATTTGCCTAGGATTATATTGACATGCAAGGCATCCAACCAAACACATGTACCCACCACATTTACACTGATGACAAACTAAAACCTGTTAGACAACCGCAAAGACGAATGAATCCTACAATGAAGGAAATAGTAAAAGAAGAACTGCAAAAGTTGTTAAGTGTCGGATTCATCTATCCTATTTCGGATAGTCAATGGGTTTCACCATTAGTGACTGTTCCAAATAAAAATGGCAAGTGGAGGGTATGTGTAGATTATCATGAACTAAACAAAGCAACATTAAAAGATCATTTTCCTCTACCATTCATTGACCAAGTGCTGGACTCTCTAGCTGGAAAGAAATATTTTTCTTTCTTAGACGGGTTTAGCGGATACAATCAGATCAAGATAGCAACTGAAGACCAGGACAAAACTACATTCACATGCCCATGGGGAACTTATGCATACAATGTTTTGCCATTTGGGTTATGCAATGCACTTGCGACTTTTCAAAGAGCAGTGCTTGCAATTTTTGCTGATCTGGTACATGAATGTGTAGAAGTGTATATGGATGACTTTACAGTCTACGGAAATACCTATGATGATTGCCTTAAAAACCTTGAAAAAGTCTTACAAAGACGTATCGAAACAAATCTGTCATTAAGCAATGAGAAGTGCTATATGATGTTAACAGAGGGAATAGTGCTGGGCCACCATATTTCTGCATCAGGAATTAAGGTGGATCCAGCTAAAATCGAAGTCCTGAATAACTTAATGCCACCTACAACACAGAAGGAGGTAAGAAGTTTCTTGGGATATGCAGGCTATTACAGACGCTTTATTGAAAATTTTAGCAAAATAGCACAACCTTTGTTTAAACTTCTAGCACGAGACATCGAATTTCAATGGACTACTAGCTGTCAAAATGCTTTTCAAATTCTAAAAGACAAATTGTCAGTGGCACCTATACTTCGTGGACCAAATTGGTCTTTACCATTTCATATTTCCACTGACGCATCCGATACAGCAATTGGCGCTTCTTTAGGACAGAAAGAAAATTTGCTTCACTATGCAATATACTTTATTAGTAAAAATCTGACACCTGCAGAAGAAAACTATACAATCACTGAAAAAGAAATGTTAGCTGTCATACACGCAGTAAACAAATTCAGGCATTACATAACAGGATATCATGTTTTTATTCATACAGATCACTCAGCAATAAAATACTTGATGAACAAACCCATCACTAATGGGCGAATTACAAGATGGCTCCTGTTATTGCAAGAATTTAACATTACAATCCAAGACAGACCCGGGAAGGAAAACCAGGTGGCTGACTTTCTGTCCCGCATCCAAACACCAGAAGACCCAAATCTTGTGATAGATAACTTCCCAGATGAACATCTATTTGCAATAACAGTAAAAACCCCTTGGTTTGCTGATATTGCAAATTACTTGTCATCTGGGCAATTTCCAAATCACTTTACAAGCAAGCAAAGAAAGAAGATAATTAGAGAAAGTTCTAGATATAGCTGGGTAAATGGTGATTTGTTTTATACTGGTTCTAATCTAATGATTCGAAAATGTGTACGTGAAGATGAAATACTAGATATACTTAGAGCATGTCATGACGAACCATGTGGTGACCATTTTGCAGACAAACGAACAGCATACAAAGTGCTGCAATTGGGCTATTACTGGCCATCTATCTTCAAGGACTCCAAGGCATATGTCAGACAGTGTGACAGCTGCCAAAGAGTAGGGAGACCCATTCTGTCAGATGAAATGCCACTAAGGCCTCAAGTCCTTATTGAACCATTTGAACAATGGGCACTTGATTTTGTAGGACCCATTAATCCATTGTCAAATGGAAAAAGATACATTCTTGTATGCACGGATTATGTAACAAAATGGGTCGAGGCAAAAGAAGTAAGCAGAGCGACAGAGGACACAGTAGTTACTTTCCTCTTTGAAGAATTTTTTGTGCGATATGGAGTACCAAGACAAATAGTGACAGATCAAGGAGCGCAGTTTACCTCAAAGATAGTGCGGGATCTGACAAAAAAATACAAGATAAAGCACAGAAAATCTACTCCGTATCATCCGCAAGCAAATGGTCAGGTAGAATCCACAAACAAGGTCTTAGAAAATATTATGACTAAGACAGTGCAGCTTAATCGAAAGGACTGGTCTGAAAAACTCAAGGATGCATTATGGGCTTATAGGATCACATGGCGAAATACAACTGGTTTTAGTCCATACCAGTTGGTGTATGGAAAAGAAGCCTTATTGCCCATTAAGTTTCAAATACAAACCTACAGATTAGCAGCACAGTTGGGCATGGATCTCACCGAGGCACAACAACAGAGAATCATGGAACTTAACCAATTGGATGAAAAACGTCAACAAGCAATTGAACAGACAACACTAGTACAGCAACAGAGGATGAAATGGCATGATCGATACATCAAAAGCAAGACATTCCAGAAGGGAGACTGGGCATTATTATTCGACTCCAAATTCAGGGATTTCAAAGCAAAATTTACAACACATTGGCTGGGGCCATATGAAATTGAAGAAATCTTTGACAATGGAGCTGTGAGGATAAAGACCATCGACCAGGATCCCACCTCATTTGTTGTCAATGGTCATAGGCTGAAGGTTTATAATCAGCCTATTAGCAAAGAGATATTTATGAAACAACTGATCCAAGAAAATGGACTGGAAATCATGGCTATGCCATCTTCCAGTTCTGAAAAAGCATAAAAAAAATATGTATAGTAAGAAAAAAAAAGAAAAAATAAATAAAAAAAGAGAGAAAACAATATATGAAAACATAAAAAATAAAAAAAATAAATTGTTTGCTAGTGAAAACCAGGCAACTGGCACTCAGCAAGCATGAATTCATAGAGGAAAACCAGGGAAACCTGGACTCTATGAATTCTCTATTCTTGTGTTACTACTCTTACTTAATGTCAATGCAGGGCCTCTCAACAGTTGACTTGAGGACAAGTCAAACATTCAACAAGGGAGAGGATTATAGCAAGCCTTTAGCTGTTACAACTAAAGGATTGTGTTGTCCACTTTGAACCTGAAGCAAATATGTTGCAGCAGAACCAGAAGGGACCTGAGAAATATTACAGACGGGACCTGAAGCAAACTTGTTGCAGCAGAACCAGATCAGAGCTGAGACAATATACCGGAAGCATTGCAGAGGGACCTGAGAAATACTATTGGAGAGGGACCTGAAGCAAACTAGTTGCAGCAGATTAAATCATTTCAGACACATTGCGAAGGGACCTGAAAGAAACAAACATCATTCAAAGGGACCTGAAGAAAACAATAGCAAAGGAGTATAGTAAACAAGAAGCATAAATAAAAGGCTACTTTTCATTTGTCCAAACATATTTTGGATCCAACATTCCACCTGTATAAACAGCATCAAGGAGCACCTGTACATATCACCTGTACAAACAACAGCAAGGGAGTATATTTTATGCCATTTTGTACTTAAATTTCAAATTTTGTAGGAACTTCTAGTTTTGATTTAATTAGAGTTAATATCTGCAAATATTCATTAACATTTATTCCCACCTATATACCCTACATCCCCTATTTCATATTCCATTCCATACATATCAAATTTCCCTAGATATTTTTCATTGAATGCAAAATGATCAATTTGGGACCACTCTTGTACCTGCACATGAACCAAGAGCATTAGAATGATTATAATTTTAAAATATGACCCCAATGGTCATTTTTAAAATTATAAAAGCGATATTATATGTTATGCACTAAAGTATTAAAGCATTTGAAAAGAAACATTATGGTTATAAGGCGCTCAGATTATTATAAAAGACATAACCATTAATGTTAGAAGGAAATATGCATATGTCAAACGATTATATATAAAGTGCATATTAAACAGACATAGGGTTATAAAAGAAACGAAGGAAACATATTTATCAACCCTAGCAAGTGCAAGCATATAATACAAAGGACGTGGGCAATGCAAGTCATATATGGTCATAAGAATACGACTATGGTATATATGTATGCAACATAAATCAAATGCGCATATGTATATATATTGGAAAACATAAAACAATGCGCAATACAAATCAAAGGTATCTATGGTATATCTATTGGTCATGGCAATTATGGAAACAACGAAGGGTTGCAACACGGTGATATAAGGAGGCAATATGCAGTGGTGGAAAATTATGAAAACGACGCCATATCAACCAAAAATTATTGCACAGAATATGGTTATACAAAGGGTATGAGAGCAATGAGTCAAACAAACGGCGCACGGGTCCGGTCTTGCCACGGTGTATGAAGGCCGAAGACTGATTGGTTGGAGGAACGGCGGCAGGTATGCATTGAACTAAAAGAAATACGGCCAACCTCATGAGTCAGTCGGGCGACTGAGTGAATGAGGACGGCCCTGTCACCATTACCACCATCTAATGAGAACCAGGTACCATAGCAAACGGTCATAAGAGCCTCCTCTGCTCGATTCAAACCCATTTCTTCATCGCCGAAAGGTCAGAGGGTCGGGATTGTGAGCAGAGCAGTAAAGGAAGGTCGGAGAAAGCCTGAGAGAGCTTTAAGAAGGATTCTACGTGAAAACGCCGAAGTTGGTAAACAACGCGGTAAGCTTTTGCATGATTTGCGCTCGGCGAACTAGAGATAAATTAGAATCCGCCATTACTCACAGGGTTTGCTTGTTGACAGCAGTTTGACAGCCCGAAAAGGAGGGGATTTGATGGTTGTTTACCTCCCGCGCGGCTAGTGACAGCCAGGTAATACGCAAATCCGGGATATCTCTTCATTTTAACAACGCATAGGATTAAATGCCTCCTTTTTTAATTGCATAAAGAATGGAAATGAATCAGCCAGCACTCCAATTCAATAGTTGCATGTGTTACATGATAGGGAGCGTGAGGATTGTATGCATATAACGCGCCGAGGGCAATTAAAACAACTGAGTGTAAACATTGTTGAACTGGAGTCATATCTTTTTGTTGAAAG